>JBBBVU010000023.1:6948551-6961028 GCA_037177055.1 Atherinosoma microstoma | reverse complement strand
TTAATTATTGGCCTTTATTTTCCACTCTAAAAACAATTTTCTAAGCGCACAGTGCGGTAATTGGATCACTTACGGTAATGGTTTTATACAATTGCACAAAGATGAGCATGTTCATGCATGAGCACACAGACGATGTAATACATGCCACGGGTTTCCAAGAACTACGCTAGTCTCCAGGTGGCTTTAATGTGCAAGGAAATTAGATAATAAGGTAGCAAAAGGAGCGGGAGGGGGAAGATGGTGAGTGAAAATGGATGTAAATGGCAGGGTTCCAGCACATTGTAATATAATCCAACCAATAGTTGACTTTTTATTGCCATAAATCACAAGTCGGTACATAAATGCACGATACAAACTTGAGGGGAACTCTTTTTTTTATTTCTATGACTGTTCTCAGTGTATGTCTTTGATTTAAAACATACACTAAACTTTAATGGCTTCCTCTCCAAGTTTAGATAAATTAAGATTGCTGTTTTTCAAGATAATTTTTCTTAAACATTTGTTGTATCTAATGCATCATTTATTTAGCAGAAGCGTTAAGGTGTAAAGAGAGATGTCAGTATTCTGAAAGACAAACTGTGGAGATGTATTTGAATAATCTAAAATCTGGTTAAGCTTTTCTACGCTAACATATGCATTTGATTTTCTTCGATTTTTATTTCACCAAAAGTTTAAGTGACCTCCGATCGTGATCCTTCAGGATATTCCCATTTCTTCCTCAGAGGTCATTGTTTTTTTTTGGTTTAAATAATGTTTGGACAGTCCTTAACCCAATTTTTGTAGTTTCATTGATCTCCTTAAGTGGTTTGCTTGATGCAGAGCAATAATTTGACCCCTTCTGTAATAGAGCAACATCTTTTCCACAACCAAAGGATGTGTTTTTCAGCTGTGCATGTCGAGCCTAGACTGTATATAAAAGATTAAAATCATGCAACACCAGTTATCAAAAACAAAACCAAAATGGAGAAGCTAGCTCCTGCACCCCCCCTGTCTCGAGATTTCTAATTTCTCTGATTGGCGCCTCTTTGTCGCCTCTCTCCTAAATCCTTATACCTGAAACCTGTCCTGAAAACAATTTCAGTGCATCTTCACGGATTTTCCCCATTTTAAAAAAATGTACCTAAAGAAGAGAGGAGGCTCATCAGAGGAGCTAACTGTGAAGATGCACATGTGTTTTCAGCATCTGGGATGTCTGTAAGGGATGTTATTCTTTTCACTTCCTTTGTTCTCAGATTTTTTTCTGTTCTTGAGAATGAACAAATTGAGAAATGAAAAAGTGTGGTTGAACTTCTGTGGATAGTCCCCATCTGCTGCCGTTTAAAACACTTTCATGTGCATGCAACAGCTGCCTCTTGTCTAGCTGCAGATTAACTGCCATAGATTTGGCTCTTTGCTTGTTAGCTGTATATTAATAATTTTGCAAGATAGAAGTTGCCTAGATCCTATAAAATAATTAAGTTTAGAGCATCTATAAGTAATCTGAAACAACGAATGAACAAACAATGAATTACACGATTGAGGAAGAGATTGACACGTGCCTCTGTTTTATCCAGGAGCAGCTGTCATCTGTGCCGTATAAGGTTTTTATAGCATCAGATAAACTCTGTGCCAAACTGATAAAAACAAAATAATCCTAACCGCGTGAATACAGTAATAGACACCAAACCTCAAAGCACATGCTGTGTTTTGATTTTTTTTTTTTAAAGAACGGGAATGAGTTTATGATCTATGCTGGTCCAGACACTAAAAGAGCAATCAAAATGTTGAGATCTGATCCGACTCTAAAACAGAAAAAGGTAGGATGAGCTGTAAAGTAAGAACAGTAAAAACTGTGCGTGCACGCTTAAGAGTTATATGGAAGCAACAGAACCTCACAGTTCCCACCCACTTCCAGAGCAGGAAGTGTTATTGGTTCAGATTTCCCAAAAGAGCTCTCTTCTGGAAAGGAGATGTTTTACTGGCATGTAAACGGGCACTCAGGGGTGACATGTAATAAATGTTCTTGGGCATCAGATGCACAATTTAGCAGAAGTAACGCAGCCCTGGTTTCTTATCAGAGGGGACCCAAATAGCAGGTTTGCCGGTGATGACGGCCAAGCTGGGTCCTGGTGGTGCCTTCTGTCAAGCAGCCGTTTCCCCCTTTGTATTCTGAAGTGAGTCATGCTTTTCCCATTCTCTGTAAACACACTGTGTTTAAAAAGTGGTGTGTGCTGCCAGTTAGTCTATAATCATTAATCTACTGCTTTTTCTTGTGACTCCATCGTAACATTTGGAAAAATAAGGATCAAGTTATTGCGATGTTCCACTTTGTGTGGAGAGACACACGAGGACATATATGGACAAGTTGAATTTAAAGGCTGTGTTAACATGCCAGTCAGATGAGACAAAAAAAAAAGATTGTATTTTGCTGAATAATTAAGAGTGAGATGTGAAAACACGATTACATACCACAAGAAACCATTTTCTGCTCTACTGCTGCTGCGGAGGCCTGATACACGCTATATTTGGAGAAAGACCAATGACTGATTTAAGGTATCTTAATCTTATCACCTTATTGGTTTCCAAAATGGTGACTGCACGTTACACGTCCTTGAGCCCAAGGTGCTAGTTTTGCTTGACTAGCAGTCCAAAAATCAAGCAAAATTTAATACAGCGTCTTGCAAAAGAAATTCACCCCCATAGCTTTTCACATATTTTGTTACATTGCAACTTCTAATTTAAATTATTATTTATTTGATGGTACTGCAAAAAATTGTTTAAGTTTTGAAGTAGACCAAGAAAAATAAACTGAATCTTTTGAAAATAAAAAACTGAAAACTGGAATGTGCACCATGAAATCCATCATATTCAAATGGAAGAAACATGACACCACCAAAACCTGCCAAGAGAGGGCTCCCGACTAAAAGCTCATTTATGCTCCCTTTAGGTACGTAAAGAGGGATGACAGTTTAGAATGTTTTCTCATACGTCTCGTACTTCTATGAGTCTTTTACGTTGCCATGGTTGACCTCCACTAGTGGGTAGTGCTGAGAGTTCAGACTTCAGTCCGGCGTCAGTTTCAGGCACCGGTTGGTGGCGGTGATGCGCCGCTATAAGTTGTTTCCAACCAACTAAAACAGCCTAAACAAAAATCGCATAGCCTTTCTTCAAAAGCTTCCATAATTTCTATAGTAGTTGTCCTCGTCTTCATTCTTCTTCTGCATTTTTTCCCCTTCCTGTTCCTCCTCTGGTTTGTTTCTGCTCAGCACTGCCCCCGCAAATTTCAGTAGTAATGCTCTGTTTTCTGCATCGAGTGACAGATAGCTAAGCTCCCTGAAAACAGACCAAACATGCGTAACCGACCCTGGAGACAGACAAAACTGTCTTGAATCCGTCTTCTGCGCCGAGCATAAATGCCCCTTTAAACTCATGGAACGGGCAGGCAGGGCATTAATCAGAGAGGCAGCACAGAGACCAAAGGTAACCCTGGAGGAGCTGCAGAAGTTGGAGTATCTGTCCACAGCACCACAATAAGCTGTACACTACGTAGAGCTGGGCTTTATGGAAGAATGCCCAGAAAAAAAGCCATTTCTTTCAGCTAAAAATTAGGCACGTTTTGAGTTTGCAAATAAGCATGTGGGAGAGTCCCAAAATGTGTAGAGGAAGATGCTCTGGTCCGATGAGACTGAAATTAATGTTTTTGGCCATCAAGGAAAATGCAATGTCTGGCGCACACCCAACACATCTCATCACCCCTTGAACAACATCTCCCCAGTGAAACATCGTGGTGGCAGCATCATGCTGCAGGGTCCGAGTTGAGGGAAAGATGAATGGTGCTAAAGACGGGGATATTCCTAAGCAAAACCAGTCTGTAAGACGGAGGTTCACCTTCTAGCAGGACAATGACCCCCAAGCATCCTGCTAAAGCAGGTTTGCTGCTGATGATGGCTGAGCTAGGCACTTGAGTAGTTTAAGGGGAAACATATGTGTTGGAATGGCCAAGTCAAAGCCCAGACCTCAATCCAAGAGAGAATCTGTGGTCAAACTTAGATTGCTGTTCACAAGCACAAACCATCAAACTCGAAGGAGCTGGAGCAGTTTTTCCCTTGAGGAATGGGCAAAAATCCTTCTGGTAACTTCATAGAGACTGATCAAAAACCACTTGCAGCTTTGATTGCCTCAAAAGGTGGCTCTACAAAGTACTGACTTTAGGGGGGTAAATAGTTATGCACATTGTTTTCTAATTTCTCCCATTTGTTGTTTGCTTCACCATTTTATTTTAATTATCCCAATTTTCAGGGCCCATTGTGAAGTTACAGTTATAGAAAATATTGCATTTGTGAGATGAGCAGCAGAGTTAAGTATGTGGGTTGCACCAAATCTTTTCTGCAAATGTAAAACAGCTTGTTCTGCAGTTGACCCTTGTTTGGTGTTTAGTGGATTGGACAATTGAAGTCTGGAGAAACTAGACATATTTTGGAAATTTATGGATTTAACAAACAGGGGCCTCAGTAGCACGTGAAAGAGCCACAACAGCCTGCCGCCTCCTCCTCATGCTGGTCACCAGCTTGGTCACACGCTGCTGTGGGATAGTTTCCCATTATTCAACCGGCATTTGGCGCAAGTCAGCCAATGTGGATGTGTCGGTCACTCTGGCACGAACAGCATACCCAAGCTGATCCTACAAGTGTTCAATGGGACTGCGTGCAGGCCATTCTATCCTCTGATAGTCTCCATAGTCTCTGATGAACCCCGTTCTGTAGGGGCTGGTTGCAGAAGCTCATCTTGACATCTCTCTGCATTGACATTGATATTAAACATGAATATGAAAATGTGTGTGTGGTTTCCAAAACATAGATAATCTCTACATATTTTAGCACTTTACAGATAACCACTCAAACAAGAATGACAAGCAGCATGAATTGCATGCAAATACATGAGTTTATAGCACTGCAAAGAGAAATTGAGAAAGAAAAATATTACTAAAGGCTGTAACAAGTAACAGTGCAGCATTATATTGAATCCCCTCTAATTCTATCATTGTTAGCCACCTCTCAGACCAGGAGGGCTAAAGGCATTAATGATGTGGATATATGCTTACACAACTAATCCAGTCAAACAAAACATTATTGAGAGAAAGGAACATCAGATAAATTATTTGTCCAAGTCTTTGCACTTGTAGCTTACAAGACAACACTTTTTATTGCTACATTTGGAGGTTGCTGAGCCATGCCGTTACATATTGCAACAACAAGCAGCAATATCGGGGCAACTAAGCAAAATATGGACTCCATCAAGACAGATAAGCTGACAAAGCTTAATTACTTAATGGTTACATGGATGCGCACAGTTTTAAAAACAGGAGACCCCAAAAAACGGGAACAATCGCCATTTATCCTTAATTATGGATAAAACCAGTCCTTCCAACGTTGTACTCTGTTCATCAGTCACTGAGGTAGTGCAGTGGCTCAAACAGACTAATCAACGAGCGCCAATTAAACCCACCTGTCGCGGTCACCCTTCATCACACCGCCTACGATTCCTAGACGCTGACAGGGTGAGGAAACGGACTTCTTGCGGACGCCCAGTTCACAGCCTGGCTCTGACATCCCCAGTTAAACGGAGCTTAAGAAGATGGTACTGGGGCGCCCTCCAAATATTCCTGCAACTTGAATTTTGCAGAACACAAGCTTGAAGTTGCCCTCTCCAGGTCAGTCAAACGTACCATGTTTAAAGCAGACTCCATTTACACAGGTGTCGCTGATAAAGCACCAATCAGGGACCAATAATTGTCAGCACCTGGGGATTCCAGCTGTCTGGCATAGGCCAAGTTTTTCATCCCACAAATATATTTTCATATCTAACAGTGTACCAAAAAGAAATAATCAACCAAAAACAAATTTTCTTACTTTTTGTGATGAGTGTATTTCTTTTAAACTGCATTTAGTTTAATAAATGTTCATTCATATTTGCATTTTGTAATGTGGTGCAAGCCTGAAACCATATTTTAAAATGACATATGTTTGTGGGTGTGAATTTACAAGCTAATGAGCTTACCAGACCTGTGTATCCTGCCCTGCTCCTCTGCATGAAGGAATCAGCTCGAGGCTACATTACTGTCACACAAAGCATCCAAATGTCTGTCTGTACCAGGTTTTTATTGATCCCCATTCTGTTGTATTGTGGTTGTTTGTTTTTAACCCGAATTCCAACTTTTCTGGAATTTGGGTTGTATGTGCATGATGAAACCAGCCATGTTAAATTGGTGCAGAAAACTTAAAATCATATGTTTTTTGTTAAGGTGGACTGTATGGAAGAAGCTCTCCAACGTTCAAAGGAGAGCAGCCTTTCTCCTGAACTAAAAGTCTCCATATTACTGGACTACACACGTGGATCACGAGGTTGTTGGCGTTTTCCATAACATCTCTTTGCAGCCGTTTGCCACAGATCTCCCACACTCATTACCCTTACTGTGTTCCACGTACAGGGCCGATTAACTCGAGGACCATGCTGCTGCCTCTGTTGCAGCGCTTCACGTCTCAGATGCGGGTGTCTCTGTACCACACTCCGGACCTGAGGGGCCTGTTGCGGCTTCTGGTCCCACAGCGCTTCAACGAGACCATCGGCGTCCAGCACATCAAAGTCTACCTGTTTGACGACAGCATTATCATCAGCGGGTGTGTTGAGTTCAGTCTGGCACTGGGAAAGTTTTCACACTGAATTTGTTTATTTGGGATCAAATTAGACCCCTAACCCATTTAGCAGACTTTGTGACATGTGAAGGGGAAATGGAGATCAGTAGGTGTGCGGCGATGCCAGTGGGCACACAGCCAGTGTTGCTTCCATTACACTACATTTCAAGGAAGACAAGCAAACTTGTATGTCTGGAGAGGTTCCAAATGGAAAGTTTTTCTGCGATACTAGGCCAGGAGGACTAATTGTTCATCTTAAAAGCCTGTAATTATGTCTTCTTGATTACTTTATCTATGGTGGTGGTAATTCTTCTTAACAGATGATTTACACCCTCCTTTCTCTTCCCTTGTCTCACATATGTTGATCAATGGTCCATTTGCACAAATACATTTCAGACCGATTATGAGATGATTACCACAATTATGTTTGAAATGTACAAAAAAACGGCAGGGCGTTCGGCGTGCGCACCAAAACTTGACGTTCGACATCCAACGTCAGAACATGAATTTGCTCATTTTCACACCCCATTTATTCCGTTCCGTCTTGGCAAGAAAACAAGTTACACAAGCTTTCATCAGAAAGTCCCAAAGGTTTAAGAGTCATTAATTATAAGGTGCATTGGCGTCAAGATGACACTTCTTGGTTAGTCGGCATTAATGCTAGACTTACTGCTTTTAAAGCAATGCTGTGGTGTTACTTTGTTCATCTAGTCCTTAACTAGGAGCCTACCACATTTTCAAACAAAATTTTTCCCTGAAAAGGTTTAATTTTGAATTCAAGCCTAGAAAGCATTTTCAGCTGAAAAGGGTGGCATTTTTTTAAAGGCAAAATCAGACATGAAAGCAGCCCCAAGATGAAGCATTCATACTAAAAGGTGTAATTTTCCCTTCAAAGTTCAACAACTGCGCATATTCTGGGTCATACCTGAGATAAATGTTGAAGCAGGTTTCCTTTTTACACAGCCTGACTGCACAGATACAGATCTGTGTTTGCATGAGGAAGGGAAAATGTAAAAGTTACGGAATGAATAAACAAATCAAAACATGACAATCTCCTCATCTCGAGAGACCTTTCATCTACCTCTCTTTTCAGGGCCAACCTGAGCGACTCGTACTTCACCAACAGACAGGATCGCTACGTGCTGCTGGAGAACTGCAGGGATGTGGCAGATTTCTTCTCCGACCTGGTGGAAGCTGTGGGGGACGTCTCCCTGCAGCTTCAGCCCGACGACTCAGTCACCATGCTGGAGGGCATGGTGCACCCGTACAAAGGTAGAAACCAATGTATGCGCTCGTATTCAAGTTGTGCTCCAGCTTGTTTGGACAGTGCGTGACACGTTAGGCTCAGTTACGATCTGGTGTTCAACACCGGCCACCAACGGGTTTTCCTAATGGAGCATGAAAGCTTTAACTAGGCGTAGAAGAGCCTGTCTCTCTGAGAGTGCAGTGAGCAGGATTAGATGGAGAGAGCTCTTGTGGTTTGTTAGCCTTGAAGCCGGATCTGAAATTGTCAGGATTTTGCTTCTCACACAAACACACACGCACACACTCATAATGTGTGTCCGTAACTGGAGCACGGTGTGCCAGGATGTTAGTTTGAGAGATGAATGACATCATGTCTGGAGGACTGGGCTGCAGAAACGAACACCAGGAATAGAGATGTGATGTCACAGTGTTGCTGGAAGAAGATATGTGGTGGGAACACACACACACACACACACTCACATACACATAAACACACATCCTGTACTGGGCCTTGTTCATAAAACAGTCATCTGTAGAGTGCAGCGAACAAATCTGCTGGCCAGGAAAAAGAAACTACATCTGCTGATGCAAGGTCACTGGATCTTTAGAGAAGCTGGAAAGGGTCAACTTGCCATAACAACCAGACACATCGTCTTGGAGACGTCTCAAAAACAAACAAAGCAAAAAATCTCATTTACTGATAAGTAGCGGTGGATAATTTGGTCTTTGCAGTGCAGAAATCTTGTCATGGTGGACAATATTTATGCCCTAGTTGCTGGAAGAATTTGACCATACAAGGAAATCCACAAACTACAATGTGATGGTTGACCAGGTTGCTGGAAAAAAAAAGTCTAACAAGCAAGAGTTTGCATTCTGCATAAAAAGATAAGAACATGTATATACACCTTTTTTTAAAAAAAACTTTAGGTGATCTTTTAGGTCAAATTGGATTGTTTAAACACAGGATAAGTTAGAAAAGATGGAAAAACATACCTAGGGCTCTTTTAAAGGGTCTCTTCACCCAAAATTACAGACCACACACTTAACAGTGGGAGTATGTTACCTAATAAACTTAATAACCAATTTTCTTCACTTCATCTTGACATTCAGTATGTTGACATGAACTTAGATAGTCTTAATCTTGATAGTCTGGCTAAGAATGGACTTTTAAAGTGCATGTAAACATGTTAGTCTAACGGAAATCAGTTTGAACCTGCACTTAATATGGTTAAGGGAATCAAACTGAAAGAGACACTCTGAACATGCTCCACACGGTTCCTTTTGAAGTGCAGAAAAAGCCAAAACACAGAGATATCTCGTTTGTGAAGACAAGGACAGTAGTCCAATTAAATGACCTAATATGTTAAACTGCATGTAAACATCCTGATGTGTTCACGCTAGCTGTTCCCCCTTTATGCGGTTAGATCCTTCACGCCAATATCCTTTTAACTTTGCAATTTTTAAAAGGTTTCTTTCTCATCAGGCCTTTTACATAACATTTTAATTGTCATTCTTCACTTTTATGCCACTGTTATGCCACAGACCTGATGAAAATGTAAAATTACACTTATATTTAATGAAGAAAATCTCATAGCAATTGCCAGTAAGTGCTGAAACATGAATAAAAGTTCAAGTGTTTGGTTTTCAGGCTTTATCCCCCCCCCCCCCCCCAAAAAAAAAGCACACATTTGTACAGCAAAAGACAAAAATGCCACAAGCTGACGTTTTAAAGGACAAAGTCTTTATAAAGCAGTCAAATTGATCAAACGGTGAAAAACGATGTAAAATTATGATGTTTTGGTTAGTTTCACCCAGCTGTTCTTACACAGATGGTTATGCAAAATAATCCCAACCATTGATTGTATTATAATTATGAAGCACATAACCGAAACCTGGACACACCCAAACAGCTGAGCATGCTGTAAATTCAACTATTTTCCATAAATTTACATGAACATGACGCACAATACATTAGCAGTCATATGAGCAGGTTAAAAATACCAGCATCTGTTGTAAATGGTTCAGATGCCAGTGGGCTTATTTCTGGATACCAAAAAAAATGATGGACCAGACTGGATTTGCAGCGATGAAGCAACACTGTTTATTTGAATACTTTTTAAGTTTTAAAGATATTAAAGTTGACTTTTTATCAGTTAGAGAAAATAACATCTTGAATAACATAATCAAAATTTTAAAGTAAACGTGTGTTAACCTGGTCTTACACTTCTTATCAGCATGCCAATATATATTATGAGCAGAAATGATCTGTGTATCAAGTTTAATTGATCTATTAAAAGTTGTTTTAACTATTTGCTGTGCAAACATCAAACTAATCCCCACGTTTTCTTAAATTGAAGCGCGTCTTTGTCTTAGCTGCAACACATTGATGCTCCCTTGATTGTTGTAGTTTTTGCCTCATCAAAGTTCATCTGCCTTTTTTATAGTTCAGGTAACCATAGCAACACTATGAGCACTGAGCAAAATCACTGGGTACTTTTCAGTATTTGAAAATGAGAAGAGGTTAACTTTAACCGTCCGCCAATTAGAAGGCATAATTTTCTGCTCATTAAATGACTTTTTCACACGCTCCAGTATCCTCCCGTCTGCTCCAAGTCTGAGTTGTTTCCATCACTTTTGAGAACGTTACATGGATTCATTTCCTGTAGACTCACCAGAACCATAAGTACTACTTTCTGAGCTACCACTCTTACCCCAGCCTTAACCTAAACATGACATTACTGTAATGTTTTCATGATTTACGCTCTGAAAGGGAGTCTACTCCTTAAAACATGAGTCATGGACACACACAGAAAGCACAGAACGCCGTGACCCAGAGATCAGTCTGACCTGTCTCCATCTTTGCCTCTTCTGTGTGTCGAACTCACTCGCACTGTGTCTCTGTGACAAAACAGGCAACCGGCAGGACTTCTCAGCGGTGGCGAGGAAGCGGATCATGGAGGTGGTGAACACGGCCCAGATGAGGCAGAAGCTGCAGCACCGCTCGGAGGACTCTGACGATGAGGGGATGAGCGAGGGGGAGGAGGACACCTGGGTGTTCCCTCTGGTGCAGATGAGACCTCTGGGCATACAGGTGGACGAGCAGGTCACACAGGTGAGACCGGCTCTGATTGGTCGCGCGTTGGGTCAAACAGCCTGTCTCGGGATAAGCAATCCACAATTTTAATTAAAAAAAAAAAAAAATCTTTTTCTTTTTCTTGTCGGCCTTCCAGCGCCTGCTGACGGATGCCGGACCCGAATCCACCGTCTATCTAACATCGGGTTACTTCAACCTGACCCGGGCCTACATGCGACTGGTGCTCGGGGCCGGAGCCAGCTACCGCATCCTCACGGCCTCCCCAGAGGTCAACGGGTTCTTCGGGGCCAAGGGTGTCGCAGGAGCGATCCCCGCTGCTTATATTCACATCGCCAAGCAGTTTTACAACCAAGTGTGCCAACTGGGCCAGCAGGAGAGAGTGCACCTGCACGAATACCACAGGTCGCAGTGGACGTTTCACGCCAAAGGTCAACAAAACAAAAGCACACATTCTCATTTCTAACACTGTTTTACCTCAACTACTGAAGTTTCAACTAGCAGTCCCACTCCTCCTCTTTTTTTGGATACTTTTTGTATTTGTATTTGAAAAATAGGTAAATTATATGTAGACAAGGCTTTATATGCAGAAAGATGTTAAAGAATAAGTTTTTTCCTAGTGTTACACAGATTCCTTTAACATCCAGTTTTTAAACACCTTTTTTCACTCGAACACGATGGTTTTGAGTGACAGGTTGTATAGATTCATAAGGTTTCTGGATAAAAAGCTTCATTTTATACTGAAATACTATTCATTATTTCTTAATTTGGTTATTGCTGAATTACATATTGATGCTGGACCTGACAGGGAGAACAAAAAAAGCAGAAGAATGAACAGAAGAGCAGAAACAAGTGTACATTGAAAACCAGACAACAAGCTTAACAGAAAACAACCCAGGGGCTCTGGAAGAAACCAAAGCAAAGGATCATCAGGAGCACTTATAAGAAGATAAACTGAGAACAACATGAATTACCACACAAGTCTTAAGTAAATGAATAAATTACTGTACATATCGGTGATTAGACCTGCAAGATCACACAATAACTCTGTACGCACATGTGTTAGTGAACTTGTGTGTGAGTGTAAAATACAAGGAATGAGTTTGGTTTAAGGATGAGTCCCATCGTGCAAATGCAACCACGCCTCCTACAAGTATGAGATGCAGACTAATGGGGCCCCAAGACTCAGACAACCAGCAGCCACCACAGAGTTCACTACAGGGACGAGCATGTACCCACCCAGAAGACGGCAGAGGAAAGCCCCAGACAAAGCTCCCACAACCATGGAGCACAGGCCCCAGGGGGCCGGGGAAGACGACCTGCCATACATCACTGAACCAATGATCGATATATTCTTACATCCCTAATAAATATCTGGATTCTCCATTTAGAGAGGGTAATAGTACCCAAAGTGTTGAACAGATCTGCAGTATAAAACAAATAAAATGAGAATACATGTTTTATTTATAT
>JBBBVU010000023.1:6937372-6948451 GCA_037177055.1 Atherinosoma microstoma | reverse complement strand
TATATATGACAGAAGATGAAAACAAATAAAATTCTCACTCTATAAAAGCAGAATCAGTATCCTGAAGGGAAATTGTGATGTTTCCTCTAATTTTAAGGTTTTTTTCAAATTTCATCCACACCTGATGTTGAAGTCGTTTGTTGTCCTTCTTTTTGGGCCGTCAGTCCTTTTTCTCTGTTTTTCTTTTACTTTCAGACCTCAGCAGCTCCATTTACAGAAAACTCAAGGTTGACCTCTGTCACCAGACCCTGAGCAGTTTCCTCTTTTATTTATAATTGTTCCCCTGGGAACATGCCAGTACAAAAGTTCCACTTAATGTTGATTGATCACACTGGACCTCCACCTTGTTTTTGTAATTTACTTATATTTTCTTTTTTGCTGGCAGAAAAAAAATCTGAAGGAAAAAGAGGACCATTCATGTCTGATTGGGTGTGTCTGCTCAACTAAACAAAACTGATCATACATTTTATTTCATTTTAACACACACATAGACTCAATAAATGCCCGTTTTCTTGTGCGCGCCGGAGATTTAGTGCTTTTTCTGAGTAATAAATGATAAGCGAGGCCCCAGATTCCTAAGACACTCAGAATAAATGCAGATGAATTGAATCACCTCATCTATTTGGTTTTGACTTGTATGTCTTTGAACTGATTGATGTGAAAAATTATATACATGTATGTAAGTCTGGCCATGCAGATGAAGGCTCAAGGAAAATTAATGAAACAAGTTGCTCTCACTGTTCTTCTTGTGGTTACAGTGGTATGTAGCGTGAGAGATGAAGGCTTGTACACTCATTCTGTTTTGGCCTCAGGACAAGGATGCACACTCACTCTCATATTTTGGGGTTTTGGATCAACGCTGGGGATTTCTGCCTGTGCTTCCTTTTAGTTGTGGTTTTTAGGCCGACAGGGATCTCTGCTGGAAACAGCTCTCTGAAGCATTACCTCCTCACTGACTCGGCTTTTCCTCTCTACACAGGTCTGTGGTATTACCTCCAGGGGCACAATCGGCCTTGCCTCACTCTAATTGGCTCCCCTAATTTTGGTTACCGCTCTGTTCACCGTGACTTGGAGGCCCAAATCGCCATAGTAACAGAGAACGAGGAGCTGCAGAGCCAGCTGCAGGAGGTCAGATCATTATTCCCTTAAACCGCAACCAGGAGTGATGATGCATGACTGTTACACGTGACTGAACACACACCTGTGTTTTAACCCGGCAGGAGCAGGAGATGCTGTACCAGCGCTCCACAGAAGTGTCCAGCTCCACGTTTGAGCGGCCAGACCGCCACGTCAAGCTGTGGGTAAAACTCGTCACTCCTCTCATCAAGAACTTCTTTTGAGAACCCAACAGGTGAAGAAACACGCTGGCACAAAGTCCCTACACATGAACATAAGAACATTATTAGTCTGCAGAAGTCTTTAGTTACTCATTTCTTTATTCATGAAACCTGGAAGATCGGTACAGCTGTTATTGAAATATGTGTATAATAACTAATAGAATAATTAGAAAAAAAGACAAGCCTGCGCCCTCTTATACAAGCTTTCTTGTCATTTATTTAAGTCATTCTTAATTCTTAAGGACAGCACTTTCAGATACTGTTTATAGGGTGTATGTAGATTATTTTTTTCTTTAGGCCTGACTTGTCCATTTTCCTTCATATTTTTAAGGACGCACTCTGCTGAGATTTTCTCCTATATCTTTTTGGGAATCATCTTGTTGGTGTAAAAAATACTATTTTATGTCTGTTAAACTATTCTGTCTACAGCTTATTCCAATTCAGGGGCAATTTCTCTTAGATTTAACTAAAGAAATGGGAATGAATGATGTGTATTTGCAACAGGCTACTAGTACTGGTATATCTATCGAGTTAGGTATATTTCTATTCTTGACTGATTCATAGAGCCGTGTTAAGTGGCTTAAAAACTGAAAAAACATTCTTTTGAAGTTGGTCATGCACAACGACTGGAATGAAAATGAGTGAAAAAGGAGCCATTATCCAGAGAAAAGCTTTGAAAGACCTTCAAAAAGTCTGGAAAACTGTTAAGCAAAGTCACCGTTAAAGATTAAAGGAAAATCTGGCTGCCTGGGAGCCGTATATAAAGACATGAATAGCTCAAGGCTTTGTGTTGTATTGTAGGCTTTATGACAAGATGATACCGGTTTACTACAACTTCTTTTCTTTTCAGTGGAGGAAAAAAAACATGCAATTTGGTTTAAAAAAACAAACAAACACAAGCAGCAAGACTGTAATGAAAGTCCACATGAAAAAAGTGCTATTTGGTAAGGCACGCTCAAATAAGAAAAAAGCTTGACTTTGTTTATTCAGTTGGCTGTTTCAGGATGTCAGTGCACCAACAGCCTCCTTAAGGCTCCAATATAAAGACAATAATATGACAAGTTAACATGAAAGCTGAATATTTTCGCACCTTCGCTGCTTGCATCAACTTTGTGGTTCACAGTTGCAAAAATATGCAAGAAAAAAAGATTCACATGACCTGGCTAGTATCAAGCAACCGATAGGCAGTAAATAACGTGCAAAAATTGAGGTAAAAGGCAGCAAATGTCAGACTTGAATTCAAAGTCTGTTGCAAACTCACAAAATGAACTGAACTCTACACACAGAGGGCAGTTCCAGCTACAGTGAGGGGGAAGCTGTCTGCAGAGAGAAGCAAAGTCAGCAGGGGTTGAGTTGAGACATCTGTAGAAAAAACTGTAAATAGTTTCTTCCCACAATACAAGTGTAAACACTTGCAAACATAAAAGCTATGGTAAACAACAATATACACCCATTGGCCTTCAGAACTGCTTTAAGTCTTCATGGCAAAGATTTAACAAGGTGGTGGAAAGAGATTCAGAGATTCTGCTCTATATTGACAAGACAGCATCACACAGCTGCACATCCATGATGAGAATCTCCTGCTCCACCACATCCCAAAGGTGCTTTGTTGGATTGAGGTGTGGTGACATGTGGAGGTCGTTGGAGTACAGTGAACTCATTGTCATGTTGGAGATGATCTGAGCTTTGTGACATGGTTCATTATCCTGCTGATAGTAGCTATCGGAAGATGCTCCACTGTGCTCATAAAGAGATGGACATGGTCAGCAACAATACTCAGCTGGGTTTTAGCATTTAAATGATACTCAGTTGGCACTAAGGGACTCAAAGTGTGTCTGTGTGTGGATTGTATTCTCGGTTTGCTGTTCTTCAGCTGCTGTAGCCCATCTGCTTCAAGGTGTGACGTGTTATTTGTTCAGGGATACTATTTTGCATGTTTTGGTTGTAAGCAGTGGTTATTTGAGCTACTCTTTCCTTTCTATTATCTCCAACCAGTCTTCCCATTCTTGCCATGATTAGCTGCTTGTGTTATTTCAGAGTATCAAAAATGAGAACACATGTAATTTACATCGAAACCCAAAGTTAGAAATGTCTGTCACAACGATAAAGATCAAGTTTACCAGTAAACCAGAATTTGCTTTCAAAGCTTCTTATATTTCTGCATCATTTACATTGTTTCAGTTCAGTATTTCACTTTTTTTTTTGCCCTGCAGACAAAACGCAGCCCGCAACATTTTGTGCAGACTCACACTCTCACACACACATTTTAAACAGGCTGTGGCTTCTTTGAAATGTCTGCAGTCATTGTGGCGAGTCCCAAATCGCAGGTCCCATCCTCGTCTTCCCAGCAGTCCCCGATCACCGCAGCGAGAGCAGGGCCGGTGTGTCGGCTGATTCACTGCAGCCAAGACGTGAGTCAGTGTGGCGTTCTGGTGATGATTTGACACTGTGGTCTGTGTTACCATAAA
This sequence comes from Atherinosoma microstoma, assembly GCA_037177055.1. NCBI lineage: Eukaryota > Metazoa > Chordata > Actinopteri > Atheriniformes > Atherinidae > Atherinosoma > Atherinosoma microstoma. The sequence goes on along the minus strand of JBBBVU010000023.1, from coordinate 6,944,646 downwards.
TTCTGTCAGAACTTGGAGAGGTGAAGCGAGAGGGTTCAGAAACCCTGAAACAGAGTCAACACACGGCTTCTGACGTCTGAGGAGAGATTCTGTGAATGTTAGAAATGTTCAGAGGTGTGAGCAGGAGGAAGATAATAAAAGATGAGTTAATGTCATATTGTGGAGCTCTAGCCAAAAAAGAAACCTGTCGGCTGAAGAGTGAGTCTGTTACTCAGAACAGGAAATGTCACAGGCTGGATGTTGACGGTAAATGGGCGGTGTCTTATCGCTACCTGAACTCACCACGGAGAGAAAAAAAGCACTCGAGTGATCCGCTGCCAAAAGGAAATACTTAAAAATAGATCATCTCTCCTCCCGGAGGTATTATTCAGAAATGTGCTCAAAGTTGATCTCTTAACGTCAATAGGAATATTATGGCCTTTGTTATTAAAATGGTGGAACTAAAAGTGATAAATCCTTGCGTTACCAGCTCAGTGACACACAATTGGAGGGGTTGGTCTGCCAGAAACAGTCGCAACCCCAGGCTTAACGTCCACTTGAACTCTTACAAACACATTTACAGCAAAGAAAAGGCTTGTCAAGTACAAACAGACCTGCGATACCCTTCTAAAGAGCCATGAAGACAAAGTAACACAGTTCAGTTCTCGTGGGTTTTATCGTCTTTATGATCTATGAAGTGTTCAGCAGTCAGATTTCAACCGTGTAACATCCGAAACAGATGATCCAGCAGCATGTAGGCTCGTCTTTATCTCCTGTTTCTTATGTCATAGGAAAAAGTTACAGAGCTACTTCTGAGTATAACACGGCCACTGAATTCACTTCTGATGCTGCAGACATTTCCAAGAACAAACCTGGTGATATTTTCTATTTTTACTTTAAACTATCTCATTAGTAAAAACAAAAAAAAAAAGTATTAAAACACAGAAATTAGCCACAGTGTTGCTTGTTGAGTTATTTCCACACATTCACACATGGGAGCGTTCCTTCAGAGGTACGTTGACAGTTTATTTTCTATAGTTTTACAACCTGATTATGTGTAGTACATAACCATTGTTATCACTTTACAGTAAATTCTATCTAACTGGGTTTGCACTGAATTTGTTTATTCTCCTTAAAGTCCCTTCAGATGTCTATTGATGTGAATTAGTGTTATATAAATAAATTGGATTGAATTCTTGCACAAAAATGTCAAATCTTCTAATATCTGTAACAATGTTTTATTTTATATTAGTACAAAAGTGTTTATTTGCACGAGATTGTGATTAAATTAAAATCATTTCCATTTTTCTCTCTACCAAACTATATTAACTCTTCAAGAAAAAATTCCATCTAATTTAAAATAACTTCGAACACTTTTAAACCTGTTTTTAAATTTCATGACAATGTTCAAATTTAAGTCAAATTAAAGATAGCAAAATCAACAAAAAAAACATTTGTTGACAATGTGAGTAAACCAGTGTTTATGTAATCTGTTCAGCAGCTGGTGAAATGCTTTCCCGTGTTAATATGATCCATGTGAGACGATGTGTTGTCATTTACACAGCTGCTTACCCCTCAGCGGCGGAATTTATTTGCAGCTCGATAAGAATAGAAATAAAAGGGAAATGACAAATACTGGAATCATTTAAAAAAAATAAATTAAAAATATAAAATACATAAATAATAGTAAATAAAACAAATTAAAAAGATAAAAAGAAATAAAAATTTTAAAAGATCACAAGCGGTTTTAGCACAGAGAATTTTTTTAACTTTTATATTTTTTATACTTTTTTCTTAAATGGGTTTTTTTTCTCAAAGTTTGGTCACCATATATACGAAAGGACAATAACATAAAAAATAAATAAATAAAAACTATTCCCTTTTCTGTCTTTGTCATAATTCAGACATACAGAAATGGCCACATATTTTCCTTCTCATCCACTGAACCAAACGCCTGATTTTCTCTAGTTTTAAACAGGATGGAAGTAAAATGGCACGTCTAGGGAAACCTCAGTAACACCATACAGAGCAGTGAGAGGGTTCTGCTGAAGTCTTACTTTTAATATCAGAGACGAGTGGAAAAAAAGTTTGACCAAACCTTTGCCAGGCTGGGACATGACCAGTAACACATGGATGCGAGCGTCACCAGTGGTCGGGTAAATTCTGAACAATGACGCTCTGCTCGTAAACCTTTAATCTTTAACTGAATTGTAGCTCTTTGGTTTTAAGAGAAATTGTTATTTGCCTCACAATATCACATGCACTTATTTTAAGATTAGATATGCACTTTGCTCCTCATGCTTGCATGTTTTTTTGTTTGTTTATAGATTAAGCAGCTGTTTAAAGCTGCTTTTTGTTTCCTCCTATCTGCTTCCATCTAGCATTGCGATCCATCTACTTCACTTCCAGTACATTTTTATTTTTGTTATTTTTTCCCCCCAGCAGGATACAAACAAAATGCAACCCTCTAACAAAGGCTTTGCCTGTTAACGGGGTGAAAAGATCTTATCGGGAGCTCAGTGCTCCTATTGTTACAGACTGTGTGACAACAGGTTGGAGCTTCTCCAGAGTCAGCAGGGTTAAAAAAAACCAAAACCAAAACCAAACGGCTGATGTCCTCCAGTCTGTGGTTGTTTGTGAGGCACGTGCTCGCCCTCTAGTGGACAATCTGTGATCTCACGCCACAGTTAACAAGCTCCAGATTTTCTCCCTGATGTTTACTGGCTGTGGTGGAGCTGCAGCATTTCTCACAGAATTCATCAGCAAATATGAAACTTGAATTTATTTTTGTTTGCATGACTTATTAGACTTTTATCTGGAGTCTTTCACCTTTTCTTACTGGAAATAAACTATTTTCAAAGTATCTTTAGTTTTTATTTATCTTCAAAAAGTAGCCCCCACCTTAAAATGCAAAAAATTGTGACTTTCTTCACTCAAATCCAACTCGTAGCATAATTGTATAGAAATGTTATTTATTTAAACTTAATGTGTCCTACAAAACACATCTTGGCATCTTTTTTGGGGAGAATGTACATAAAAGGCATTCATTGTGAAACTGTCTGAATTTTTTTTGTTTCATTGCAACAATAATTGCAATTATTAAGTTATGTATATATTATTCATCTAATATTTTAACTTCTTGTCAAGCGGCTGGAAATGTGAATTTCTCCTGGGAGATAAAGTATCTAAGAAGAAGAAGAAACTGATAGAGGTTCCTGAATTCTTGTTGTATGATATGAAAGTGAAATATCTTTCAGATTGAAGATGCTTCAGAGCGCACGTTAGCGTTCTTCCTACCAGTATTCAGCCTTCACATCTCATCCTTCGTGATAACAAACCACAACTGATTCCATCAGACTGGTGACCGAGGACATGTTTTCTCCATTTGTCTGCAGGCTGGTTCGTCTGACCCTGAGTCGAAGGTTTTGGTGAAGGTTGGAGACACTTTGACCAACTCAACAATCATCAGCATGCTGAGAGTCGACGTCTTCGGCATCACCTGATAGATATGCACCAGGATGTGACTCTCAAACACACAAACGAATGGATATATGTAAATCCTCTTTAAATACGCTGGTTGACTCCTTTACATTTATATCTTTACAGCGGACATCATCACTCTGTGGATTTTGGTTCTCTAGTGGTACTAACTGGAAACATTTCAAGAAAAAAAAACGACTTCTCTTACACACACCTCCATAAATGCTGGTGTTGCATGCGTAAGAACTAAACAGACTTGATAGTTGAAAGTCTCGTCTGTAATGAAAGCTGTGACGGTAAACGGACGGGTGTGGTGAAGCTTCTGTCCCTTGAGGAGCCTTAATAACAGCTCTCATGGTGTGTTTACAGCTCTGTCTACGCAAACCTGTACAGTATGTTATTATGTTTGTAAATTAAAAGGAAAATGTGGCGAGTTTTTAAAGTGACTTAAAATATTTTGTCCTTTTTGTTTGGTAAAGAGTTTTAGTTGCAAATTTACACAGATTGAAACCGTGATAATATTTTTGTCAATAACGTAGCAGGTATGATGAGTGAATTATCATGACCTTTAGCGTCTTACAGCTTCTTGTTTTGGTTTTCTGACCTAAAACTGAATTGTTTGAGTTTCACAAACAAACACCAAAGACTCCCCAATGTTTAGAGCATTATATGAAATTTGCAGACATACTTGCACATTCTGCAAACGCAAATAAACTACAGCTTCATCTTAAATAAATTATTCAGTCTCCGCCACGTTCTTTCTACACATTATGCCCTCTATAGAACCCCTGAAAATATCTTTATAATATACTTTACATAATCCCAAACATAATTGTCGGGCATGTCCGATAACCCTGCCTTTGAAATTAAAAATGAATTTTGATATTCATCGTTTCAGTTCTGACAGAGCTTTTTATTGGACTAAAATTTTCTCTCTGATTAATAGACTAGTAAAAACAACTTATATTATATTCATGAATTGGTGGAGGGACTTTGCCAGATTCTGTCACACAAGGTCACGAAACCAGTTCTCACAGTAATTTTTTAAATTAAAAACTACGATGGAGTAAGCCAACATTGAGTGGCTGTGTTTCAATTCACTTGTTCAGTGTGCATAGGGCTGCACACTGAAAAAAATAAAAGCAGTCTGCTCTGATCTGTATCATGTAGATTCTTCTCTGGGAAAGCCAAAGAATTTTAATGAGGTCTTATTGTTTCCTTCCTTTTTGAACATATACTCAAACTTCCTGGCATCTTTTGGAGATGGGAGGCGGGGGGGGGGGATATAAGAAAAAAGTGTGATCGATGGGAAGCAAACAAACCACAAACCTGGCCAGCCATTTCCTCCACAGCTCTTCCACGTGCTTTGTTTAGACACTCTGTCGTTTCTAGAAGGCGGATCCCTTTGCTTATTGATAGGTGTTGAAACACAAGATGATCAGATAAACAGTTACAGGAAGAGTAACCTACAGGGAAATGTTGACAGCAAACATCTGGTTTAGATAAGATCATTTTTACTTTTTTATTAACAACATGAATGAATGCTTTTCTAACGAAACTTCATTAAGACTAGATGACTGACAGATTTATATTGTTTTTGAGCTGTAAAGTCATTTTAATTAGTTGCTACGGTCATTCTCGATGGACTACTTCCAAGCAATGCTAATTCTTCATTTTATTGACAGAATTATATATATATATATATATATATATATATATATATATTAGTCCACACCTCAGTGCAAACTGGTTTTGCAAACTTTTAATCAGACAAAACCAAACGATAAATTACAAGAAATCAGGATAAATAAATATTAAGCCATTTCTGTGCTACCTTCATTTTAACAGTGCACTGACGAGACCAACAGCAGTAAGAGGACAGGCTTCAAAAAGCATTTATGCTAAACACAAAGGACAGTGTCTGGTGTTGAGCTAGATTTCTCTGTTGATGCATTCATCAGGTGTATAACTGTACAGTAAGTCTGAACAATAAAAAGCTTTCCAGTTTTACAAATGTATCTGAATCGCAACAAAATGACGTCATTGTCAAATCTGTAAAGCATCCAATATTTTGTGGTTTAATTCAGATTTACAAACATTTCCTCTCCTGGAGGAATGTTTTGTGTAGCCAAACCAGACCAAATCCTGCGTGTGAAGAGGCTCTGTGGTCAATCAGACTCGTTTTAACAGTCATTGTAACAGATTAACAGATGAGTGGGAGTCCTATCCAGAGGACACCCCGTCACAGTTCTGCAGAAGCAAAGCTTTCGAAATCGGATGTTTGAGGAAACGAAGGTCTGGCACTGAATTAATCTGCATTACTTTGAGGTCAACAACGGGCTGCCAGTGCTGAAAGTACGTCTGTTCAGAAGGTAACAAAAGAGGAGCCTGTGTGAGAGCTGAATCCTCTAAAGCAGGTCCAAGTGTCACTGCAGCTTCAATCAGGTCCATCTCCAGCGGGACAATGCTGGTTCTTCGCATGTTTTTATCCTCTACAGCCCCTTCAGGGTGGACACCTTCTTCTTTCGAGCAGCTAACATCTCATAGAACGGGTCTTTGCTAATAGCAGCCCTGCAGGAAGAGGTGGGTGGATGACGATTAGACTCTAGTGTCAGTTTGAACACATGTAGCAGAAAGTAGAAGTGACTCACTTGATGCTCTTGATCCATTCATCCTTTTCCTCTGCAGTCGGAGCAGAGATTCTGTAAAATGTGTGGTTTCCCTCGACGACACGGCCGTCGGCCTCCGTCTTACAGGCCTTGATCACCTGATCTTTGTGGTTGGGGATGAAGAGCTCGAAGCAGTTCTGGGAGAGATTGGGAGGGGAAAAAAAACAAAACAATAGAGTCAGGAGATGTCACTGAGAAAGGACAACAAAAACCCACCAATGAGGTGTTTTAGTTCAAAGGAAATAAACCCAATCAGCTTGTTTTGTATCTGGGCAAAATGAACAAGATTTAAACTCGATGGGAATTAACTGGTTGGTATAATCTTTCAAACAGCACCAGTTCCCCCGAAAATTAAACATTAAAACCTCTTTAAATCATTTTACCTCAAACCTCTCCTGCCTAGGTATTTTTCTCTATTTGGAGACATTTTCTTTTCTTTACTAGTCAAAAAAAAAAAAAAGGACCAGAAATTTACTGGTTTCTTGGAGTCGTCAACCTCTCGGATACTCAGATTTTCCAGTGGAATGATTCCCCTGGGTTCCTTATCCTTGTAAACACAGAGAAAATAAATTACAGTCTGAGAGCAGAAAGTACCATTTATTCCATCATTGGCTGGTATTTAGCGTAAACAAAGCCAAACAGAAACTACTCACAGTGGTGTATTCAAAGTAGTACAAGCAGTTATCGGTGAGAATAAACCAGCGTCTCTTCCAGGTCTTCACTCGTCCACCTGAAGACAGATCACAGGTGAGCCGCGACACCCTCAAAAACAGAAAACTGGACTCGATTTTGAGCAACACTAATGCACACCGACAACACAAATCAGCAGGTTAATTAAAGCCGACTGGCTGCAGAAGCTGAGGTTAAAACTTGGGGTCAGCAGCGAGAAGCAGATGTGAAACTAGCATCAGAAAACAGCAGCTTACAGCAGCGGGTGAAGTCGGGTATCAAAAAAACTGAATCATCTAAGTTTATGGTGACTGCGGTTGTGATGCCAAGGTGAATTCACTCAGCCAGTGGGAGTAAAGGGGAGGGGGGGGGGGGGGGGGGGGGGAACGAAGTAGCAAAAAAGTCCCCTCAAGCTGGACCTTTTCAAAAACCCCCCCCCCCCTGAAGCAAAAAACCCCGAAACAACACAAAAAAAAA
>JBBBVU010000023.1:6904336-6924807 GCA_037177055.1 Atherinosoma microstoma | reverse complement strand
TATATATATATGTAGAGAGAGAGAGAGAAAGATAGAGAGAGAAAATGAGAAATGAAAGCAGCAGACATAAATCTTTAGCTATTTTTTGTAGTATATATTATGCCATTACTTTGTATCTGTATACTCACAAAATCATTTTTATGGTCTTATGACCTGTTAATTTGTGGAAATGTTCCACTTTATCAAGATTTATGTGTGTACAGAATGGCAAAAGACTTGGCAACGTGTCATTACCCTCTCAATTTTAAAGCAGGAAGAGGATGTACGATTGAGTAAGATATACATTTAAAAAAATCTAATTGAAATAACGGTCCTCATCTGGACATATTTGTTCACCATGGGTGTGAAGGTGGAGGAAGCAGGTCTGCTATCAGAGATGGGCGGCTTGTGTGTGAGAGAAAAAAAGGAAGGGAGAGGAGAGGGTGTAGTGACAGAGGAAAAAGAGGGCAAGGGATTGCAGCTGTGCGATTGAATCAGTGCTTTATTCAGAGTTTGGACACGCCAAAAAACAGGATATGTTGAGGCGGGGTGAGGAAGAGCTGCTGCAGTTGAACAGTTTAAAGGGTCAGCCCACAAAATCTAAAAGATATGTTTTGTCTTCAGGGGATTTGATAACAAGAAAGAAGTTCAAATAGAAGCAGCATCAACAGAAGTTACTTATGAGAGGGATGGCATCTGAAAAACTGCACAAATTAAAGGGCAAGAACAGCAATTTTTAAAAAATCTGAAACTATAGGAATCCTATAACCTGTGGGCCCTAAAAAGCCCCAAACATACCATGTCAGATGTGGCACAGCCTCTATCTTGTATCATTAAGCTGTGATGTTCTTTTAAACTCTAATAGTAAATTTATCTAACAGTTAACACGACATAGAAAGTCTCAAGTGGGGTATTTTTTTCTATCATTGATCCAATGACCAAAGGCCCTGATGGATTCCATAAGAACAATTAGGCATGGACATTCAAAGAAGCTGAAAGAAGCACAGAAATAACATCCTGTCTTGTACTTCTGCCTGTTTCATGTCACATAGTTTGTATCTTCTGATCACTATGGATATATATTTGTTGTTTTGTCTCGTTTATTGTTATATTTTGTTCATTTATCATATGTTCCATTGTAGTTTTTTGTCCCTTGTGTCTCAAATGGATGATTTTGTATCTCTTTGTATGATTCTGTGCTTCTTGGTGGTGTTCTTGCTTCTCTTGATAGTATGTTGGAGATATTGTATCTCTATGTGATAACTTTGACTGCCCTTGGTACCATTTTGTCTCTTTAGAGTTATTTTTATATGACATAATGTCTGTCTGTTGAATCTAATTTGGTTGTTCTTTGTCTTCTTTTCAGGCATATGTGTAATATTTCTTGGATCTGACCAAGGGCTCCCCGACTCTTTGGCCTCCTGGACCATAGCCCAGATAATCTGTTCAGTCATCCAAACTATATGGGCACCCATACGGCTCCACCTCTTCACCAGGTTTCATGAAATTCAGCCAAATAAAGGCAACACCTCCACTTCTTTTCCATCTTGACTTCAAAATTATTTGTAATAAACCAATGCATCTGAAAATTATTTCAATAAACCCACACATTTAAATGTCGCGCGCCGTGTCGACAGCCAAAGATCCCAAAGTTGTTGTTTATTATCATGGAGAACTGGAAAACAAAATGCAAATGCTCACATTTTGAGACGCTGTTACCAATGAACTTTTTCTCTTTCCGCTTATCAAAGATAGCTAATGAATATCAGAATAGCTGCCAGAGAGTTTTCTGGCTCTCGACTTATCTTTTCAATAAGTGCTGGTTTTGTTCTGAGGGAGGAAATAATGGAACGCTTATAATTAACATGTTAATCTGCCCATGGAAAATACATTTGGCAGCTAAATATACAGATATGGTTGTAAAAAGAAGCTTTAGTACGGTATAGCCTATGGAATAAATCTTTTCACAGCTAAAAAGGGTTTATCCATGAAATTGTCCCTGTTGCAGCGGCAACAAGGCTTATGAAATAAAAAAAATTTAAAAAAAGAAAGTGGAGGAAATGATCAGGCTCAGGAACTGTGATCATGAAAACTGAATGAAATGAAAATTACCTGTACGAGTGTCAAGCTGCATTCATTGTGCAGTAATGGCTTTTTTACACTTTGATACGATATAAAACTACCTGCAGAGGGAGAACAGTGGGCAGTGATGGAGATTATGTCACTCCAGCACCCACTGGAGAGGAGGATCCTGGACCAGACGATGATGGGTGTGCGTCATGTTCTCAAATCAAGCCCACCATCACACGCAAACACACACACACACACGCACTGACTCATGTGTGTACATGAACACAGAAATGTCAGAAACACAGCATGGCACACACAAACACTGTACAGAGCACTCTGCGTCTTGATAACTGAAAATCACCACGGCAACTAAACACTGATAGCACTTTGTGCCAGTCTCACTGTAAATGTCTCACTGTTTGTCCATCATGCTGTCACACATACGACAAATATGTTAGATTTATCAAGATTTTTTTGAACTCTGGAAAACTGATAACGTGAGATCACAGCCGATGAATACAATCCTACGTGCGATAAAACAAGAAAAGATGTTTGTTTTCTTAAAAGCACCCACCTGAGGCTGCAGCAGGTGTCCCTGCTCGTACTGTAGGACAGAGAAAAGCCTGGAAACTGGATGCACACAGCTCACTCACAGTCCCCATCACAAGCCAGTGTGTATTCACCAGTTTGTGATCAAACAGCGTTTCAGGTTAATGGTACACTCCCAGCATCCCTTTCCTTTTCTTCCCAATAGGTCTCTCGTCTCAGTGAGAAGCTCTTTGAAAAAGCACCAGTGTTTTCCCTCCCGACAGCCACCAGACTCTGCCGAACTCTCAGAAAAATACTCTTTGCTCCGCTCTCTCTCCTCCCTCCTCGCTGTTGCTCACACACTTGACCTCACTCCTGAATTCAGCCTCTCAGGCTACACACTTAACACCGATGCACACAAAAATAAAAAGTCCATGACACACTGATATGATTTTAAAGAAGTGAGAAAAAAAAGAAAGAAAAGAAAACATGCCTAATCAAGCACACTGTTTATAGACACACGCCCACTGCTGTGTCACTTTGAACAGTTGTTAAAGTATTCTTGGAAGTGATGACAAATGTACACATACACACACGCACGCAATCTCATATCATCCTGCTTCACACCCCCACACAGGCATCAGAGCCCAGTTTAGTTTAGTCAGAGCTGAGCAAACATACACAAGAGGTGCAAGAAGTATTAGTACCAGTTATGTACTTTGAAGAGTTTATCAGTAAAGTTGTTTTAATTACAGTTGTTCAGACGCATAATGTGATTTTGTGTATGACCATCCAGTTTTTATCTGCTCGCTCTAAAGCCATGATAGAAATAAGTCTTTAAAAGTATTATATTTTCAAATGATTTAAGTACTAATAAGCAGTTTTATGTTTTGACCCTCTGGTAGATTTGATTAAAGTGATCAAAGTTTTGATATAAAAGATTGTTTTTTTGCTAATTTCATGCAACAAAAGTTGTGTATTCATGGCTTCCTGGATCTTGCCGTCTTGCAGAAAACTTGAAGAAGCCTCTGACTGAACACAATCTGTTGTTTCCTCACTGTGTTGTGTAGAGGAGTGGTTTTCAAACCTGGGGTTGGGACCCCCATGGGAGTCACGAGATAAATTCACGGGGTCGCCAGATAATTCTAAAAGATATATAGCCCTCATTTATCAAATAAATGTGGGATTTGTATCACGCCCGTCAAAATGAAACCATTAATTCAAAGATAAATCTGTGAAATTAGCACCTTAATTTTTCAACGCATTAATGCATAAACAACCAAAGTGAGTACTCATGATATATAAAAAAAATCTGAATTTGTATTATCTCAGCGAAAAAAGCTGATTGAGGTCATGTAGGTGCTTTGTCTCAGCAGTGAACTAAATCCACCACTGAATCCTCCTTATTTATGGAGATTCAGTTTTAAAGCCTTACATTTAGAGGAAGTTGCAGGATGACACATTTGTTATATCACACAATTAGACACCAATTTATATCTTGGGGGTCATGGCTCAAAAACGTTGGGAACCCCCGGTGTAGAGGATGTGAAGAATAGTCCATGATGTTCAACAGCTTGTGCAGCATTCTTCACTCAGCTCCAGATCCGTCCCCAGCACAGAGCCAACCTTCTTGATCTTGATATTATAGATAATATAAATGAAAACTCACTGCTAACAGTTCGATGCCCTGTTTGCAGATATTTCCCCTTACTTTGACATCTATAATATGCAATACATAAATTTAAATCAATTTGAATTCTGACTAGTTTGTTCCATTTCAACTGAATTTGTTTCAGTATTTGTAAAATCCCTGTTCATTTAAAGCTGTATAACTAAGAAAACACACACAATAAAAACAATGCACACAATAAAACAATACATAATAAAAAAACATGTTAAAACATAAAAACTAAGTTAAAGTAAATGTTGCGCTCAACTGTGTATTAAAAGCCAGTTGAAAGAGAAAAGTCTTAAGGCTTTAAACCAGAAAGTGTTTGAGCAGCTCTTATATGAAGGGGGAAAAAACTCTGTAATTCAGGACCAGCCACCAAAAATGGGTGATGAGTGATAGAGGAGTGGAAGAAGTCCAATTAACAGAGATAGATTTACAGCAGAAGCAAACTCACAAAAATGGTTTTTCATCAAAAGGAACACTTGACTGTTTTGTTTTCTGAAAAAAAAGTGGAGAAGTAGAGATAACTAGTTTCAGCACAAAGATAGCAACAATGGCTTTAGTGGCGCCAGTTCAAAAGCAGAAGCAGCAGCTGAAATCCAGCAGAGAGGAGGCGGGGGTTATGATTTGCACGTGTCAGTACAACATCTTCATGCAAAAACATTTGAAACATGCCAGCAGTTGTCACCACACACCTTGCACATGTTGGAGAGGTTCCTCTATATAGAAAACTAAATATAAACCTCCATCTGCCATAAAGAAGCAATGCTGCTGTCTTGACAGCACTGTGTGAAGGATTCTGACATCACTGCTTGCCCAGACTTTGATTTAGCTCCTTTTACTCTCTCTCGCACTACATTTCCCCAAGCATCACTCTATTTCTCTTTTCACTCATTAAACTGTTTGATCCTCCTCTTTCCGCTCCTCTCTCTGCAGAGCTGACCTCTTTCTGTTGCAGTTGACCTCCTCCTTGCTTGAACTTTTTCTGCCATGGTGCAGTCCCTCTTTGCTTCCCAGAGCGTCTGATCCTCCCCCCCTCCCAGCAGGTAACATCGAACAAGTGGGAACATTTGATCGCTTTAACTTTTTCAGTTGTTATTGTGAAACAACGCAGGTGGCACTGAAAAGAAGAGAGCGGTTAGGCGGTGTGATGTAAGTAGTCTTAGCAAATTTTTAGAAGATTTCCATAAAAAATAAAGTCTGTTTACCCAGGATCAACTTTTGTATTCTACAGTCATTTAGCAGACCAACGGTGCCAACGCAAGGGTCTTGCCCAAGGACACAACAACAGCTGACTGGGGGAGCAGGATTTGAACCGTCAACCATCCGGTCACTGGATGGCCTGCTCTACCACCTGAACCATTGAGCAATTTTCTATCACACACACTGTTTAGCACCTTAATGGCTATAAAGATTAGTAGTTCCACAAAAACTTTTCATCATGTGGGCTGACTCGGGTAGGAAATGCTCTTTATGATTGTTGGACCGCATCATAGTTGGATAGACACAATAATGTTTTATTTTTTAGATGAATTTTCCTTTTATTCAGCAGTTTGATACAAAGAAGCAAAAAAAGGTAAAGGCACTTGAAATAAGATCAGATCAGATCAGATCAAATCAGATCAGATCAGATCAGATAAGATCAGATAAGATAAGACAAGACAAGGCCTTTATTTGTCCTCAGCTGGAAGATTAGACTGCAACAGCAGCAAAAAGCAGAAGGATCAGAAACTGTAAAGCCACAAAAATTACATATGCACATGTTTAAATATAAAAGAGAAATAATCATAAAGAAAAAGATGAGGGAAAAAAGATGAATTTTAGCTTAGTAGTACAGGCTAAAAGTTAAATGTTTGGTGTTATTTTATGACTATTGTCACTCATCATTGGACAAATTATAATTTTATTTTCAAGTGAAGACAGTTAAAAATAGTCTGACCACATCTCTGTGTTTAATCAAGTTATTGAGTCATAATCCTTGAGTTGACCACTCCCAGATATGCTCACCATTATTCACTTCCCTTTTAATTTAGCGTGAGAAGACTCTTAAAGTCCCCATGAAATCAAATTGAATGCCCCCCCCCCCCCCCTTCTTTTATGTCTTGTACTGTACATCATTCACATGTCAATATCTGGCACATCAATAACAAATAATTTGATGTGTATGCGTTGTTAATGCTGTTAGGAGTTGATCATTTTCTACAATGTGTTTAACAATTAGGCTGATGACTCATCCTGCACTTGGAGGAGTAACTCTTTTGTGTCCAATCAAATGCTTTTATAAATGCTTATACCCAACGCCCATGAATGGAGGAGAGCGGATGCAGATTTGGATGGTGCTTGCTGTGCTGACCAATCAGAGCAAGTGGGGTTATCAGGATGAATGCAGCCTCTTCCTTTCTTCTGTTTTTACACATAAAACTTAAATATGTAGAATCTAACAGCTCGCCTCTGGATGCTGGCATGCTGTACATGTTAGAGTGACCAACACAACCACGCTTGTTGATCTTCAACAACTCCTGTTTGAGGAATGGGGTGCCATCCCACAGCTAAATGTGACCAGCATGAGGAGGAGGTGCCAGCCTACTGTGGCTGTATTTAGATCTTCTAAATGCTACTGAGGTCCCTGACGATGAAAAATTAAGTCAAATAAAGTTTAACAATGGCACATTTTTGAGGGGGTGCTACCCAAACGTTTAGCTGTGTTGTTTTTTTTCACTGAAGCACAAGGTTTTTCCTTTACTTTATCATCCACCTGTGTGTAAGAAATCTTGGATTAGTTACCATTACATCTTATCCTGACATTCAGGTTCTTTTCAATATATTGCTGTAATCCTCTGGCTTTTCCTCTTTTTTCCCCCTTTTTTGCCTACTTACTGAAACATCTCAGTAACTGACTCAGAAACTGATTATGAAATCTCAGGACATCCGACAGCCATAACGGCACAGCGTGTATCATTCCCATTTACTCGACTACAAACACAAGCTGACAGACCAGAGAACTTCACATATAAAGTAGTATAACTGTGAGCTCATGCTCCCTTACGTTTTAGTGTATTAGTTAATTACTTGGTTATAATTATTTTGTTCATTCTGTTATAACACAATCCAATAAACATAGACTGAACAGGCTGCTGTGTCATCTGTTGGCCACTGGGTGGCATCACAACTACACTGGACTACTGCTACTCTTTCTGTCCCCTTGTATCAGTTACTGTTCTCACTTGGTGCCTACAGTTTAAAGATCAAACTGATGCTAATGTGATAGAAATAAATTATATAATATTAATTCCAAAAATAAAAATAAAGAAACATTACTACTATTATAGTTTACTGCTGAAGTTTGAAATAATCCAAATGTGCTTAATGTAAGCCCTCTGCTGCATGAGCTAAGTATCAACAAAAAGAAAAATGAACATGTTTATAATTGCTTATGATTAAAGTTTTACAGAAACGTAATGCCATTTCATTCTTTTAGAGCTTAACACGAACCTGTCCTGTGATCACTATTTGCATTGAGAATTTTTATCAGAGAGAGAGACCGGTTAATCTTTCTTCCCGCCTGTCTTCACTGTGTTGGGAAACCAGGATTACAAAGTAGAGCTTACAAAATTAACTCAAGAATCTCTTGTGTTTAAATGTTACCCAACAAATTTTAAACACAAAGAAGGAAGTCAAACAAGAAGCGCTGTGTTAGCCCACTCATTGGCACCCTCCTGCAGATACAATGACCTGTCCTCAGGATAAAGCTCAACGTGAAATGCCCTGACACGGGGTGATTGTGACAACATTGTTTGAGACGACCAAGAAGAGAATTAACAAAGATGACAAAACCATCCGATCTGGGCTCTGGCTGCACATTTTTCAAATATTTTCCGAGCTGAGTCGATTACCACATCTACTCGCCTTTCTCTCTGAACAAATGATTGTTATGCTGCACCCACATGCCTCTTGGCTGCTTAAAATACCAATATGACAAACATTAGGAGGTGAGATTTTATATCTAGTTGCATAAATACCTTGACATGAGTTTAATTCTCTACATGATTAATGATATTTTTTCTTGCTTATAGTTGTTTCTCGTGTGTGAACGGATAAAAAGCTCTATGCAGCTGGATTTGGGGATTTTTCTATAATTCAGATCCTGTTGAGCTTCTTTCACTAAATTATTTCCCAGAATTTCTCAAATTCTTTCACAATGTTAAGATGAAATTCTAAATATTTCTTACCCATGTATTAACAATGTTTTACCATAATTTCACTGTTCACTTAATCAGTTGAGATTCATTGTATGTAGATATGGTGGATTTGGAATCAACTCTGCCTGGACTGCTATTGTACGTACAAGCAACATGACAACAAATGTGATTGCCACTTGAATCCGGTTATAGTCACAACATATTTTGCAACACTAGGTCGGATTAAACATGAATCGGTCTTAAATGGTTCTGCCTTGTTTGTCTTGTTTGATAAGAATGAAAAGAACCAAGGGACAAAAATAATGGGATTATAACAAATAATACAGATAAATAAAGAGCCTACAGCCAAGCAGCTCTGATGCTGAACTTATTCCCTCAAACTGTACATGTCTGCCGGTAAGACAAATTATAATACTTTTACAGAGTTTCCTATTGTATAAAACTCACAAAGACAATGCTAAAGCGGTGTTACAGCTGGTGTTATATTCTATGTATGCATCAAATACAACTATTCTGCTCTAAATCAGTGAACTATACAAGCTGCCATTTTAACTTGATTTTATTACACCGTGTTTTAAAATCTGAGGTCCCCAAATTGAGGGACTTGAGAACAGATGGTGCCAAACTCCAAAAATGGCCAATTTGGAGACCTCGGCTGTACTGTCTGTACTAAAACCTCTCAAATTTTGTTCTGCTTCACTTTATCAAAGTTGGCCTTTGCAAAGATAATGTTTACATATTGTACTATGATCTGATAGAGGTTTAGTCAGAGCTGCATCATTCAAAAGAAATACTCCTATTCATCCCGAAAGTGTTTTTTTAGGCAAGTCTGACACTATTTTCATTACTGTATATTAATTCATTCTTAACCAGTAACACTGGTATGTATTGTCTTTACTATCACTACAAAATGATGAATATTAAAACATTTCATCTTCATGGAAATAAATATCTAATATGCAGTTTTCTTGAAATTCATACAATAATCGCAAGGAATCTCAATAAAATAAAGCCCTACTAAATATCCTAATGCAACAGCTAAGGGGTCAGGATTAGTTGTGCAACTCTATGAAACAAATATTTTAATCTATTCAAATACTCAAGGTGTTTACCATGTGTACCCAATTTTAAGGCAGTTTATTCAGTAGCTGCGCAGATATTTCCAGTTTGCAATAGAGGCAAATTTCCATCCACACACCTGCTAATAGAAATAATAGTCAAACTGAAATGACACACAGGCAGCATGTACTCTTTCAAACTTGTTTTTTATTTGATAATACTGAATATTTTGTCCTTCGCCATGGACTTACACAAAGCATCAAACACATGCACAGTCCTCTATTCACACAAAGTCCCATTTCTCATTTCTCTACGCCTCTCCGAAAAGGACTAATCGCTCTCACTCTCACGTTACTCCAGCGCAAGAGGACCCTCTTGACAAGACGGCTAAAAACATCGTTGGACAAAGACAGTGAAAACACACAAAAATCATGACAGGTATAATAATAACACTGAAAAAATACAAAGTAAAGGAAACTGGAGAGAGTTTACTTTTAAATTATGCCTCTAATACTCCATCTTATATATATTTTTTTTTAGTTAATGTAGATTGAGGTGTATAAAACAGCACTGTAAACTTTGATTGAGTAACTTGCTTTCTAGTACAGCGATAAAGCTTTTATTTAATAATTTGAAAGACGAGTCAAAGCTAACATTAAGCACATAAAGACCATATTACTTATGAAATGAACCATCTGCGAGAAAATCATGAAACTGCTGTTTGCATTTACAATCAACAGATAATACAAAGACACTGAAATATCATCCCACAAGCTCTTCTTGTTTCTCTTTCACACATAAAATCTGAAAAAAGATCCCTTATTCTCAAACCTCACACACATCTGGTTTTCTTTTTTCTTTTTTTCAAACTTTCACTACAAGTTATTATTTTATGTTTGATGATGAATATAGCGAAAATTAGCTTGTGTTTGTGATTGCGGATCACCAAAAGCACTCCAAGTAAGACAAAATCTGCACCTGAGGTGGATCTGTCGGTCTGCGCGGGGGCGATAACGTTCACATCAGAGTGTTCAGGTTCTTGTCTTTACTGAAACTCATCCTCAAAAAGTGCAAATCTAGTTCTAATGCAGTAAATAATAATTATCAAGTAACAACAAAAGTATATGCATAGGTACTGTACAGCTACATAACATGGGAATGATTTAGAGCATAAAGAAGAAAGAGGGGATGTTTGTAATTGGACTGGTTTGGGGAAGAGGAGCTGTTTTATCTCTTGAGCAGGTTTTAATTTAGACTGCTCACCCTTGCATGGCATAGACTTGTCCAGTGAGGCCTGTAATGGCCACGGGCTTCATTTAAAAATCACTACAAGAAAAGAATTTCACAGAAAAAAAACAGAAGATATCATCAGCCATGCAAGATGAATCATGTTCTTTTTAAAGAAAAGGACATTGGGGGTGTCTGACGTCACCTGTGGCTAAGCAGATCACATAAGGAAGCGTAACTTAAGAGTGTTCAGGGAGACAATCGCTTCAAATTTTTTTTAAAAAGTAAAGAAAAAAGGAGAAAAAAAGTTAACTTAGAGATTTGCTTTGGAATAAAATGGAGAATGAGGTAATAAAAGTAGAAACATGTCGGATAAGGAATGATTGTGGGACTGATTGATGGATAGCAGAGCTGTTTGTGGGGGCAGGAAGTGCTCTGTCTCACCAAGAATTTACATCCTCCTGACGCCAGCCTCAGGAGGAAGTTACATCATCATGATGCTTTTGGGTGTTTTTACAAGAGATACTGAGTCTGAGAACAACTTTTTGAGCCAAATGAACGAGAGGCTGAAGATTGTTTTCAGGTCAGCAGGTAATTTTGGTCACATATGCTTTGCCTTTTTTTTTTGTTGAAGATATTAAAATCACTTTGCCTGATAGTTGACTCTTAACTTGTCAATTAAGTCATTTACATTTATCTCCGTCAGGCTGTGCAACGGGGAGTCACGTGTGCTGTGTGACTAAGGGTCCTCAGCATCCAGAAACTCTTTCTTGGGCGGTGCGACGCCGCGGTACCAGGAGCAGGAGCCGTCTGCCCTCTTGACGCAGGCGTAGTGGTTGGCCTGGCGTCCGTGCACCTGCTTCTCGATCATCAGGTCCGTCCACAGACATTCCTCAGGGGCAGAGATCTCACAGGGCAGAGAGGGACAGCGCACAATCTGCAGAACGAAAACACAAAAAGTGCACAAAAGAGTGTGTCAGTACTGCAGACAAAGTTGTTAAAAACTGAAGCAAATAATCTAATTTGGTTAAGGTTTTCTCTTTATTTTAGAGTGCTATTATTTAGCGTGACCACTTATCAAACTTATGGTCACAATGGTGTTTTATTTACAGTCTATATGGCAAAATGGAGGCTAGATTTGCTCCAAATGTAACACACTAGCAGCTCCACAGTTAACAAACAGTTTGAAATTTTGTTTACTTAATGTTTACAAATACTGCTGAGTAAAATCAACAACATTTACCCAATGATCAGTCCTAAAACACAACTGATGTTTGCTAAAGGCTCATCTCATTTGGCGTCTTGTGCTTGGATTTGTTCTGCAGGATTTGAATCGCTGCTGTACTTCGGGGGATAGACCAAACATACGCAGATGGCCTTCTGCTGCCTTACCTTGCAGTCACAGCCCATCTGGTAGCGCTGGCTGAGGCTCTTCTTCTGAGTGGTGCTCAAGGAGTCCCAGAGCATGATGTAATCACACAAGGTCACATGCATGCGCCCACCAGACTCAGCCTTGCCTGGAAAAAAACAAGCAGCAATGTGTGTTTTATAAATGACAGATGTGACAGAAACCTTAGACAAAATAAAACAAAAAAGTATAACACAAATGTTCCTGCTGGACAAACAACCGATAACAGATTCAAGGGTACACCTGATAAAATCTGTTGCTTCTCTGACTGATAGCTGCAGGTCTACACAGACAACTTGTCTTTGTGAAACGCTTGAATCTATGTCACACACGAGGTGCGCCAGTCAAAACAACGTGATATTTCAAGCTGAGTTTACAGATCTGCTGAGGCTGCGCCCCATCCTCCATACCACTATCTGTCTGCAGAGCAACTCTCAACATGTTGAAGTCTTTACAGTATGTCCTTGCAGACAGGACTGACTCACATTTCACTGTAACTCTTCCAACGGTTGACCCTTCAACCTAAAGAGACGACGAATCATTTTAAAAGATGCCCTGCTCAGCAGAAAGTTAACTTTCTTTCCCACCGCTCAAGTCTGCAAGAGGAAACGCTGGCTTCAGCAAGTTCCTCCTCTTACAACTCCATGTAATTAGGGGTGAGTGCTTGCGGGTGAATCTCTGTCTGTGATGGAGAAACCAGAGCATGAATGATATGATCTTCTAAGTCTCCTTTTCCCGCCATGCTCGTCTTAATCCGATGCTTGCGTTACTTTAATTCACAACGCCAGCTTTAATTAACGTGCAAACGTTAGAGGAATTATCAAACATTTAGTTTTTTTAATATCATCAAGGTTGGATAAGTTTGTTTAATATGAACTTATACATCAACTTTGCAATGATTGGAAACTTTGCTCTGTGTGAAAGTGAGAAATTCTATCTACCAGCACAGGTTGAACTCAGTAAAGCAACAATAAATTCGATGTTTAGTGTTTCTCCACTATATGTCTTGCTCTATACATTACCTACACACAAGCATTTGGTGCAGCATTAAACAAAAAGTACAAACCCGATTCCAAAAAGGTAGGATGCTGTGTAAAATGTAAATAAAAACAAAATGCAATGATTTGCAAATATCATAAACCCATATTTTACACCCAACAGAACATAAACAACATATCAGATGTTGAAATTGAGACATTTTATTATTTCATGGAAAATATGAGCTCATTTTGAATTTGATGGCCTTAACGCATCTCACAAAAAGTTGGAAAGAGCAACCAAAGGCTGGAAAAATAACTATCACAAATTAAAAACATCTGGAGGAACATTTGACATCTAATTAGGTTAACTGGTAACAGACATGAGTGGGAATAAAAAGGAGCATTTCTGAGAAGCAGAGTCTCTCAGATGGCAGAGGTTCACCAATCTGCTACAAACTGGGTCTAAAATTTGTGAAACAATTTCAGTAAAATTATCCTCTAAATACAATTTCGAAGATTTTGGAGATCCCATCATCTACGAATTCATAGAATCAGGATGAATCTCTGTGCGAAAGCAATAAGGCCAAAGGTCAAAACTGGATGCATGTGATCTTCGGGCCCTCAGATAGAACTTGATTAAAAACAGCTATGAGTCTCTACTGGAAATCACTGCATGGATGGAGGAACGCTTCCACGGAGCACTGTCTGCGAACAGAAATTATGCATGAAAGTGGGTTATACCTGCTCAGGTTAGGATTAGCCAAACCAATCAAAGCAGACTGGGCTTTAAAGGAAGGGGTCGTTGCCTCCCAGGCATGTGTTTAATGATACAGGAAAAATATAAATATAATAAAAGAAATAAAACTTTGCTATACAGACTAAATTTCCTTAGGAAAATACAGTCTTGCGTTGTAATTGTGACTTGAAGCTCATAATTTAAATGCAGATTATTTAGTGACCTGCTGCATCTTGCCGCTATAAATAACAGCGTGTTTGTTAGATGATTCACACGCGAGGGCCGCATTGGGATCCGATGCAAATCTTGCAGGAGTGGGTGTTAATGTTCATAAATTCAGTAGGAGTGTTAAATATGTTGGTTGCTAAGGTCTTTTGTGCAAGGGTTTAACTGATTCAGAAGAATTCTTTAAGTGAAAAGTGAAGGTAAGAAGAAAACATATCATCATCATCATCATCATCATCATCATCATCATCATCATCATCATCATCGAATATTTTTTTAGCAAATTTGTGTAAGAATCTGCTATGTAGCCTATTTTACCATTTGGAATCATTGGAACCATTATGAGGATGTGAAACAGCCACCCGGGCATGAAATGTCAGGAGCTCAACTGTACAGACATTGTCCCTCCCTGTCTCCACCGGGTTTAGTCGGCAGCGTATCATTACTCATAATAACATAAACAGTTACTCCTCCCACGTCCCTGCCAGTCTTTATGCACTCTCACGCTTGTCTGGCCGGCTGTGTACACCTGCATATATCTTATCATCTGTTTACGAATGCCCGTCGCTTTCCTATCTTCCCGTCTGTCTCCCTTAATATTCTTTCACTTTGCGCTCTTCTGTTTAGTTTCAGCTATTCCGTGTG
Organism: Atherinosoma microstoma; assembly: GCA_037177055.1. Taxonomy (NCBI): domain Eukaryota; kingdom Metazoa; phylum Chordata; class Actinopteri; order Atheriniformes; family Atherinidae; genus Atherinosoma; species Atherinosoma microstoma. Next base: position 6,910,079 of record JBBBVU010000023.1, on the reverse strand, counting down.
AAATGGACACGGATGATTTTTCAGTGCGTGTTTTACAATTTGCATCTTTGATGAGCTTCTTTACGACATTTAAGCCACAAAAAGCACAAATTTTCTATCCGATTCTCACACCTGAAGTAACTTTTTTCATCGTTCATTTCTTCACCAAGGAAGTTAATTATCTTGTCTTAGTAATTGGGAAATATGTGTGTGTGTTTTTAATTAAAAAAATTTGGATACAAACCTGAGATCAAGTACTCCTTCTTGCCAGTGACATCCAGAGTAACACCGCAGACAGCAGACACTGGAGCAGTGAAGACCGTCTCAATGTCCTGGGTAGGCCCCTTAAACATCTAAAATGTCACATTGAGATGGTCAACATTTCAGCATAAAACCTTTAAAAAAGCAACAACAAAAAAACAAAAACCTAGAGGTAGTTGGAGAGTTTCCATACCTTGATTTGTTTGACATCATATTGGATCCTCTTGATGGGATTTCCATAGATATCATTGCCAGTATCCACCTCTCTCTCTCCCACCACCTTTGCTCGAATTACTGGTGAGAGTTAAAAAAGCACAGAAACACAGAGTCAGATCCAAGGCTGCAGCCAAGAAATACTTTGCTTGTTAATCTGCTCTCTGCTACATGACATCTCCAACAGTAAGAGGTCAGGAAAGATTGACATATTATCCCTTCAAGTTAATTAGCTTATCATATTCTTACAACCAAATAAACTCACAATGATATCAAATGTTGGAAATATTCCGTTTAAATAGTTTGAAACAGCAATTTTTGGTATTTCCGGCTAACTAACAAAAAAATCTTTGAATTTCTATTTCATTTAATTTTTCATTTACTCATTTACTTGGATGAAACAGTGCATATCAATGAATGTACAATATATTGTCGCAAATATGCCGGATTTAGCAAGAGGTTCATTTTCATCTGCAGTCCCAGAAGAACACCACATGACAATATCATTGACAAAATTATAACAACACAACTTTAAGTGCTTACAAGGCCGTGCCTAATTATAAAGAGCTATTTTCACTTTTCAGCCCAGCCCTCTCTAGCCATTGGAAGGATTTGTTCATATCAGCCACTTCTGCTCAGAAGTAAGAAATTCCTACCTCTCATTTATTACTCAACTTAAAAACACCGGTGAAATGTTGCCCATATATGCAACTGTATCTAATGTAAGCCTCTAAAGTGACGGTGAAACGTGTGGATAAAGTTGACAGGAATTTTTCACATCATTTGGTTACTTAAAAACATTTTATCTGCAGTGTGGTGCATCATGTGTCTGTAGCAGACTAAAAACGAGAGAAATGTTCTTTTTTTCAGGGATAAATAAAACTGCAAACTTTGCACTTTTCCATTAGTTTGGTGTGTAGAAGTATGAACTTTCAGGCCATTTACTGTTTTCTTTCTCGTACAGTAATAACGTGTAATTTGTGTCAATACTGATGTTTTTTGTTAGCTCAAAGCTGTTGGACAGCACTCAATGTGGAGTGGAGTCAAGTGACTCATTTCCAAAAACCAGCTGCAATGAACTGAGGTGTAAAGACTTGGTTGAAAATGGAGCTGTTGTACCTCTCTGAGGTATCCTGACCGAAGTATGCCACTGACTTTTCAAGATCACAGGATAAAAAAAGGTATGACATCTTATACCACACTAATTCAACCTGCCCACTTCATAATCAAGTGTTCTTGTGTTGGTTTTTAAACCCTCCTCTCTTTCTGCTTGAATCTTTTTATAATCCTGAACAAAACCACAAAGTCAAGTGACTCAAACAAGGAGATTTATTTTTAGTGCCAACAAAGGCATCTGATAGCATCAGATGATGGACACCTCTGTTCGCAGCCTGTATTCATCAGCTTAGGGATAAGATCTGCTAAAAGGCTGCACACCGTCACGCACCCGAGCACGAGACTTCTATAGAGTACACTTTTCATGTGGCCTCACGCCTCCTGTCTGATTCTCCTGCAGTGATTAAACTCACGACTGACAACGCTGCACCGCAGACAAAAAAAACAAGAAGAAAAAAACTCACGATGCTCAGACAGACAAAACAGAGCAAGTTAAATTCTCAAGAAGGAAGACCAAATCCCAAAATGATGCTATTTAGATTTTTAACATTGTCGGCCATTTGTTTTTACATGTTTTAATCGATAATATTGAATCAATTCTTTAATATACACATCATAAATCCGCAAACCTATGCCCTAATAAGCATTTTTACAAAAATTTGTTGTTTTTAAATGTGCAATATATACTAACTGATTTGTTTTGACAGAGACAGAAACTTTAAGAAACAATTATGCAGACACCCCAAAAGTGCTTCCAGACTCTTGCCATCCACTTTATGCCCCTGTTGCTAATAATAAACTGAGTAAAACTAACACATCATTCACTAAATCGTCACTCAGTCCTCTGATTCTCATCTCAGGCTAATAACATAGCTCAGATAACCTCCACAACTACCTCAAGTCTCTTGTATGAACCACAACAATACGTTTTGGCATCTATGGTAGCCCAGTGATTAAAAAACCCAAAAGAGGTTTCCAGAAGTTTCTTGAGGGCTTGGCCTTCAGCACAAACCTTCAAAACACGACCAGGAAACCATCGCTGTTTGGACATTAAGGATTAAGAATGTAACTTGAAAGCCGATATACAGAGAAAGACTTGGCTGGAGATGTTTCTCATTGTGTGTATGTGTGTGTGTGTGAGAGTGTGTGTGTTTTAATGGCCTGACTGACTTCAAGCTTCAGCTATGCTTAAGGCATTTATTCAGAATGGAAAATATGAGCAATACAGAGGAAAAAAAGAGAAGCATAGAAAAAAAAAAGCAGGAACAGAGGACACGCACACACAGATAAACACACATACAGACGGCTGCTGTTGCTCTTACACCCTTGGGTTCAGTTTATGGCTTGGAGCAGACACAAATATGGGGGTTCATGGCTCCCAGAATTATTAACTTCTCTGGTTCTCCTGCTCCTTCCTTATTTCTTAGTGCAATACAAGATGAATACTATTCTGAAGACCTGACTGATTAATTGTTTAGTCTATAAAATGTCAACAATAGCAAAAAATATTTACAACACACACACACACTTTTTTTCCTGAAACGTAAAATGCTGGGAATAAAAGAATAGTTATCAAATGCATCAAATTACTTTTCTGTTTGGAGATTACAGCAAAAATAATATCTATGTCTTAAATAAAGAGCTTTTCTGTAAAATAGTGCTTTTATGCCATTTTCTTTTAGGCCTGAAGGTTTAATTTGACGTACATGATGTTAGTGGGTTCTCGCTGAAACTGAACCGAGCTGATCAGATTGGTTCGTTCATACTGACGTGACAGGAGTCTTGTTTTTGCAAATGTAGTAAAATCTCAAACTAATTCCTTCTTTGTGTTTTTATATTTTGGCTTGTTGTTTTGACCTAGTCACCGACAACTTAACTAACTATTTAGTAAGATGGTGGAGACCAAAAGCAGAGCTATAAAAAGGAGTAAATCTGCCACTATATTCCGTCAAAATTGCTTGTTAGAGGCAAATTCCATTACATCTACATCTAGAGGCTGTTTCTGATTATTTTTAGAAATGCATTATTTCCAATTTCTGATTGTGGCCAATTACATCTTTTTTCTCTCAATGAAAGACCACAGTACAGCGACAAAACCTTGGCTTTTTAAAATTTCAGCTTCAACTATACAATTATAATAAAACTGAAACTTTTACAGCTCTCCCAGATGGTACCAGGCTGGTGGACAGGGCTTTTTCTGCAAACAAGATCCAACTGAACATGAGCATACGCCTGCTGTGAAACTTTAATCAAACTCCTCAGAGGAGATTAAAAAAAGGAAAACTGGAAACCCAAAACATGTTTTTTTTGCGTGTTTATTCAGGCCAGATCTCATCACAGACACTATTAACGCTTGACAATGAAGAAAAAAAATGGGGAAATAATAATAAATCCTTGTCCTTAGATGTAGCCTCGATTTTTAGATCTTCTCCCAGCAAATAATGTTACTGTATTGTTTGAAGAATGGCACCTTATGGTGAAAAATTAGGATGTAGCCTGTTGTCTAATCTACTGGGCCAGAAACTTTGAGCTACTTACGAATAGTCAATGTCTCTCCAACAGCAGACGGCAGTCAGAGCGCTCTCAGTTTGGAGGACCAGAAACTAAACCTGACAAGTTTGCTAAAGCTAAAAGCTCCTCGGGAAGTTTTTGCTATTTAAAGCACTTTAAAGCAGTCCAAGCAAGAGCCTCACTTGATTTTTACATGTCAGACACTTGTTTACTTTGTCACTACACTGAACTGCAACACGGGCCGTATTCAGAGGTCAACATCTGAAATAACTGAGGCAGAAATTATGTGGTGTAAAAATCCACAAAATGTATGACATTTTTTAGATTTGAGTTGTTTTAAACAGGCAAAAAAAAGGGTCTCCTGCTGGCCTCTTCAGAGCACATTTCAGCTTTAGTTTGTGTGTCAGAAAAAGGGCTGATTTTCTAAACTGAGAGCTCTCTGGTCGCTGTCTGCAGCAGGTGAGATGCTGACTACTCATTAGTACTTCACTCAACCCCAATTAAAGAATAAGATCACGTTAAAGCATACATCACACAGATTCTGAGGGTTTTATTTCCTTAACTTACAACAAAGGCCTTCCACACCGATGACAGGTTTGTGTGGGTGGTTGTGATGCTGATGTCTGTGTCACTGTGTAAGACTTTGAGCCATCAGGAGCCGCTCAATCTGTGGATCTCTAATCATTCCTGGACTTACTTCTTCAGCTTTGTTTTCATTGTTAGATAAAAAGTGTTTTTCTGATCATTTTCTATGCAAGAAAGCAAATCCTTCTATATGAAAATCTTTCAGAAAAAGTTGTCCATCCATCCTATACAAAAACAAAACAGTATATCTCACCCTAGATGTTTGATTCAGGGCTATAAAAATATATAGAAAGGAATATAAAAGATTTAGAAGGAGATTTGCTCCATGATGCAAAAACAGAGCAGCCAATCTTACAGTAATTTAAAATCGCTGGTAAATTACAAGCAAACTCTTAAAATTTATTTCCACACTGATGCTTATGCAAATGTGCAGCAGCAGCAGCAGCCAGAGTACACACATAAACACACACGCAGCAGTATACCTGGCTGGCGCTCTCTCCTGCATTCCTCCCAGTTTTTCCGCTCTCATTTCCTGACCTCATTCTGAGCCACAAACTAATGAACAAAGAATCAGCAGCAGGACACAGCACTGAAAGGAAATTACCCTGTAATTCACAATAGATTGCTACTATGGGAGCTCATCTGTCTACCTCTGTGCTGCAGACATGTTTACTTCTCAGTTACCCCTGTAATAAAGCCAGAGCGGATCATCCTGTGCAGTCTAAACAGCGTGTTGCAGAGGCGGCAGACTACACAGCGTGATGCTAAAACAGCACAACCACCGGGGGCCTCCAGGCGGTCGAGTTTCGCTGCAGAGTGATCCCAAAGTCGTCTGATCAGCAGCAGTCAATCAGCGGCCAGGAGCCCCCCATAAACCACCAGCTGACCCACATTTCGGCTGCTCCCCTACTCTCCCGACCAGGATGATGCTTAATGACTTATACATGCGTATCAGTTGCACTACGCAATGTTTTCCATGCAAGCCCCATATTGAACACACGCACCACATCCTAAGTGAGGGGGGGGGGGGGGGGGGGGGGGGGGGGGGGGGGGGGGGGGGGGGGGGGGGGGGGGGGGA
>JBBBVU010000023.1:6872072-6897982 GCA_037177055.1 Atherinosoma microstoma | reverse complement strand
ACACACACACACACACACACACACACACACACACACACACACACACACACACACACACACACACACACACAATACAGAGATTTGATTTAAGGAGGAGGAATATGTGATGTAGAAGAAATTCTTAATCTTGTAGTGTTACTAAAATTATTGTAATGGAGTCTGGAGGATGTGGTTGTGTTTGTTCTTGCATGTCATGACCCATGATAACTTATTTACACTTTCTCCCCCTTTTTATTTAAAAAAAAAATTGTGTCTCCCAACATTAGTTATTATATGTATATGGTTGGCAGTATCTCAATTTATGACAGTGAAATCTGCATGCGTCTGCAAGTGTGCAGCCAGAATGCAGAGCAAACTGTCTGATCTATGGCCTTGGCCCTTGTGGAGCAACACCCCCTAACCCCCCCCCCCCCCCCCATCCAACACCATCTGGTTTTCCAGCGGTTTCCACCAGCTTCTGTGAGCCCTTCAACCCGATTCATAGGCGGGCTGAGCGGCTTCAACGCGCAGTGAAGCTCCAGTCAGCTGCTGCAACAAGGACTGGGTAAACAATAACAACAACAACAACAACAACAGCCCCCGGTGCTCTACTCACCTACGTCGGCGTTGCAGAACGCCTGTTGCGGATGTACCGGAGCGCAGCTGCACGCTTCCACGAGCTCGTCCGCCCGCCACAGGACCACCAGCGCGAGCGTGCATAGGATGCCGTTAACGGAAAACGGCATTTTGGTAAACACGGGTGTTGATGTTTTCAAATCCTCCTGCGTTGCTGTTTGTGCTGCGCAGATGCGTTGCGGTGTAGATGGTCCAGCGTCCTTCCTCCGTCTTTTTTAACCGACACAGACGTCAACAACAGCCGGACTGCGTGTCCGCTCTGCTCCGGTATGACGGTGAGGTTACACGGTGTGATCGCAGCCCCCCTCGTAGAGACGTCCTGATCGCTGTCAGTAAATGTCTCTCTGCCTGGACTGTTTTTAATTTCAGGGCATCGAGGAGGTTTTTATAAAGCTGGCCGTGCGACTCCTCCCCCCGGCGGTGACGGCTGAACCGGCAGAGGGCGCTGCATCCTCCGCGCCGAGCCGTGCTGCCTCATCTGGGGGCCAAAAGGTCCCTGATACCGCAGAATCAGTTTGTCTTCGGTGTGTGGATAGTGGAAGCATCACATTTTGATATCGTACACACACAACATTATAATGATAAGTTTTAAATCAACAGCAGCAAGGTCTTTGCTTACATAAGATCTCTTCTTTGGAAAGAAATCATCCAAAATATCTAGGTGTTTTTTTTTATTAGACATACAGTTTATGCAAATAAGTGGGTATTTAATTAAATTACATCTCATTTACATATATGTAGATTTACCATCTCAGAAAGTCAGTAATGAAAGAAGTAACCCTCGTAGGAAGGTTAAGGAAGGTTAAGCAGCACATCCACCTACATTATTTCTCTTTTTATTTGTGGTGCCTCTTTTTATGCAGCTACAGCAGTGTAAAAAATCTCTGACTATATATATATATATACACAAACAATAACAATATCGTAGCCTATGGGTAAACAACTTAGGCTATGTAACAGAAAACTTTCCAAACACATTCATTGAGCCTTATATGGGCTGAAAAAATTTCAGACATATTCACCATTGAAAAATATTCAATATTGAATTGAATATTGAAAAAATAATAAAACAGGACAGTGGTGTTTATTTTCAAGTGTTGCTCATAGTTTAGACCCTATATTCACCTCCCCCTAAAAAAGACTGAATGTGTATCTTAGAGCGGACATTAATGTTAAGAAATTACGGCATCCGTGTACATGGAATCATTGTTAGCATGATGTTATCCTCTGTCAAATAGTTGGCAAAAAAACAGGCAAGGATAGAAACCATTTCATTGCGATTACACGGGCATAGTGTATTGTTTTAAAAAAAAAATACTGGGTAGCCTAAATGTTCTCTGAGGTCCCTAGATGTCCCAATACATCAAGAACATGCATAAAAACCTTTTTGTTGTGGAGTAGTTCTTAGATTACTTTGATTATGTCTTAAAAATCACAGTGTTTCACCAAACCTAAAATCATCTTAAAGAGCTTGTCATTCTACCTCAGTGGATTTGATCCCTCTCAGCTCCCTCTTTCTATCTCTTAATTGATCCTACACTGACTCTATGATGCTGAGATAAGAGTTCTGTGAAAACTGGACCATCTGGACTAGGCCTTCTGGTTCTTCTTCTGGCATTGGATAGTTATCTTTACCTTTTTTTTTGTTTTGTTTGTCACGTTGTCCAGATGGGAGTATAAATGCAGGACTGAGCAGATGCTTCTGTTTGGAGAGGAAGTAATTATACTTCATTGTTTAAATAATCCAAGAAATGTAAAGCTGTGCTGAATACTGTGTAAATGTTAAAGCGCTGTGAATGTTTTCTATTGGTGAAAGGTCTGGACTGCAACCATACCAGTTCAGCATCTGGCCTTTTCTCCTGAGAATCCATGTTGTTGTGGTAGATCCAGTATATTATGGTCTTGCTGAAATATGCTAGACCTTCCCTCAAAGAGACATTTGGATGGGAGTATACGTTGCTCTAAAACCTCTATGTTATTTTGAGCATTGATGGAGCCTTCACAGATGTGGCAGCTGCCCGTGCTATTTGCACTAATGCAACCTCATGCCATCAGAGATAAAGGCTTTTGAACTAACTGCTGTTAACAAGTTGAATGATCCCTCTTCTCTTTAGTCCACAGGATACAGTGTCTACGGTTTACAAAAAAAAATGATTTCAAATTTTAATTAATCTGATAACAGATACGTTTTCCACTTTGCCTCAGACCAATTTAGATGAGCTTTGACCCAGAGAAGACGGCCCCGATTCTGGATGCCGTTCACTTATGACCTCTTCTCTTCATGATAGAGCTTTAACCTGCATTTGTGGATTTATATTACTCTGATTTGAGATGATGTCATACACTGTAGATGCTGGGCTCTTCAGTTTTTTGCATGATTTTATGTTGAGGAACATTTTTCTGAAATTATTCCACAATTTTTAGATGCAGATTGTCTCAGATTGGTGAACACCTGCCCGTTTGAAATGCTCCTTTTATACCCAATCATGTTACAGAGCTGTTACCAATTAACCTAATTAGTTGTCAAATGTTCCTCCAGTTGTGTTATTTGTATAATTACTTTTCCAGCTCTTTGTTAACCCTCTTCCAACATTTTTAATGTATTTTTTTTTATGTATTGCTGCCATCCAATTCAAAATGAGATCATATTTTCCATGAAATGGCAAAATGTCTCAGTTTCAACATCTGTTGTCTATACTGGGAATGAAATCTGGGTTTATGAGATTCTGTTTTTATGTACGTTACACAATGTCCCAACTCTTGGAAAATGGTATTTACTAGTATTAGTAAATACAATCATGAAAATTAATTAAAGTATTTAAGTTTAATAGCAATACTACTGAGAGATTAAATGTTGATTTTGGCTTAATAGTCGGAGAATTTGTTTACAGGTATTAAGAATCACAAACTGATGCCATCACAAAACTAATTTTGTTAATGCAAAAGACAAAGTAATTCACAACAGAATAAAAACACCTAATTGTGCAGTCATTATATTCATGCATCTGAATCCAAGTATGGTCGCTTATTTGTCTGAAATGTTTTTTTAAATGATCTCCGCTGTCTGATTGTGTGTGTTCTCTTTTTATGTTGATTTGAAAATAAAGTTTCCTGGAACAAAAAAAACACCAAATTGTCCCATATGACAAACTGGCACCAGAAACTTAGCAGCATTTTTGTATGCAAGACATTTGTCATTTAATTTTCTGCCAGTTGATCAGGTTATACTTATCGTAGTGACTGCTGCCTATTTTAACTCTTTAACTTGTACTAAAAAAAGCCTTCAGAAACCTGCAGCTTTTATGGAAAATTAATGTAAAACTGTCCACTTTTATTTCTCAGCCTCTGAAGAAAAGAGCAGAAACCACATGAGAGGTTAAACGCTCCACTTTTATTGTAAATGACTGACTTTGCTCTCATGTTTATAAGCACTTCCTGTCTGGATTTGTTTGTCACATAGGAAATGCTGGAGACAGCAGCCTGATAAAATGAAAATCTGGAGTTTCCCAACCTGCCCCGGTGGTGACCAGGAGGATGCCTCGCCTTAATTTGTTCACACTATTTGAAGTTTGCGTTTGTGGCACATTTCAAATGCAGATTCATCGATGTGTTAAACTGCCAACGATGAAAAATTACCTTTAAAGAAGTGAAGGATTGATCAAACCGGGATTACTCTGCCATTTAGTTGCATAATGTTTGAGTTTTTCCCGTACTTAATCTTAGTGCTGTTGAGCCTTTGACCATTTCTCTCTACAAAGGCTCAGCATTAAAAAAAAACCCTGACGTTTTTACTCGCATGTTGCACAAATAACCCAAAAACAAATGAGAGGAGGCATAATTTTATTTCTTAAAACACCAAATTCATGCACCGTGTCTCAGAGACGTGTGGTTCCATTCCGGCTTCTTACAGTGAAGAGATCCAGCTGGTACATCTACCTCTTTTCAGGCAGAAGAGGGCAGTAGCCTCCATAACACTGAACGACCATTTCAGAATAGACTGGTGCACGCAGGCGTTTTAAAGGTTTCACAGTTGGGTCAGAAAGAGCAGAACCAAAGTCCAGCAGTGTTTCTCCTGCCACATCGTAAAAAAGGCACAGATTTAAAGGAGGCTCGGCAGACTAAAGGCGCATTTTCCAACAAACAGCCAATGAAAACAACTACAGACGGGTTACATCATGAGAGACGACCAGACAGAGATTTAATCTGGAAAAGCAACAAACTGTTCCTGAGATGAGATCATTTGGTTTCTGAGCACAGTACAGAGTGCCTTGAGTGTCCGGCTTGTTTACAGTGAGAATTAGTGAAAAAGACAGAAAATTTAGTTATTTAAAAAAAGGAGATGGTTGATGCAAAGCTCCACAACCAGCTCCAATTTGGAAATGAAATATAAGAAAATGAGCATTTCATTGTGACTAATAATTAAAAAGTGAAGACACGCAACATAAACATGAAGGTGTCCGATCTTGTGTGTCGCATAGAAAACACGAAGCAGCCCTCTTGGCCTCAGAGGCCTTTGTTGAAGTAAACTTGTTGTATGCTGCCTCCATATTGAGACATGATGGAGTCTCTAAGCTCGGGCTCCAGCTTCGACACAGCCAAAGAGCTGAAAGAGAACGAAAGGATGAGTGAGAGGAGATATACAACCAGAATATATGGAAATATGAGCCAGAGAAACTATATTTTCTTCTATGAAACCATAAATTCTACCGCAGCAGAGCCCTTTAAGCAAAATCAAGTATACAAATATGATAATGAAACCTTTTCAGTTTCATTGACCTTGACAAACTGTCTTTAGCTCTGCCTTATCTGTACTTTTTGTTTACTTCCTGAATCATGTAACTGTCTGGATTGAGCCGTTGGGAGCATGTGATGGTCTGCAGAGAAGCGACCTGAGCATACAAAAAGCTCCACAAAAATGGAACAAAGAAAAGTTGATTGTGGTTTGTCTGCTTCTAATGTTTTATGTAAAGCACCTTGAAAATGTGCTATAAATAAACTTGTCTTGCCTGTCTTCAATTCTCTGGTTTAAAAATGATTTTCCAGCTTCATCTGAAATGTGTTTATTTCCATTTTATGGCTTTGGGGTCAGTATAAAAATAAAGAAAAGAGCTCTTAATACTTTTTAAGGATCTCACAGTCTTGAGAAGGAAATTTCCACATTATTTTACACCCAGACGATTTCACACTATGATTAACAAACAGTCATTGTCATCTTCATCCTCAACAACAAACTGAGGCTCATGAATATTTGCCCGGCAACGGTTTAACATCCTCAATCCTCACCTGCTTCTGTGGTGTACTTTCATGTCTGTTGTCAGATGAGAGTGACTTATAGTTTTCATTGCAGGCCATAAAAGTCAGCTGGTATCCCAGTAACAGGAACTACTTTATAACAAATTATCTGATTCAATCACCATGAATGCAGGGACTTAAACATCTGAATTGCTTAATCATATTTAAACTCAATGTATAAACGAGTTATCTCAGGGTTTTTTTCAAGGCTTTTTCAACACTTTATATTGCACAGAAATTTAAGACTCACAATAGTAGCAGAGCAATGTCATGCAACTTAATGATTTGAGCCATCTACATATGAATTTTCTCAATTTAAAACGGTTTTCACATGTGTACTGCAGTCCTAAAAGTTTCCAGAGATGCTCCACAGAAACAACATGTAAGGTTGGAAATCACAATATTTGCTCTGGACATCTTGTGCAGGTTTTTCCCACCAGCTTTCAAGTGAAATCATTAAATGTCTGCAGAGTGAAACAACATGTCAATGTATTAGTTCATCTTCTCAAACATTAAGTGCGTTTGTGCTGATCCAACCATGATGTAGATATGTTCATAAACATGTGGTATTGACACTAAAACGGCAAAAAGTTGTAGTCAACAAAACACAGTGATTGCCACAACATACTTTTTGCATCATGTCCTGCACCCTTTACTCTCTAGCCAGGTATCATTCAGTAATGTTCCCAGCTGTGAGAGCAGATCTGTAGCAGAGAATTTCCTGCTGTAAAGTACACCTACAGTACTGTGTTAAAGTCCTCATGCACCATTCATTTCTTTATATTTTGTTTCCAAGCAGCCAGACTTTCTAGTATTTTTCAAGTGGTCTTGATCAGTTATTCAGGCTTTCTGAAGGTCTTTCTTTCTATATTTTCTGCTTTCTGTAAGAAGTGATTTCAGCCTGGTCCTTCTACCTGGTCATTTTCAGAGCAATGCAGGTTGTTTTTTTAAGCCACGTAACACTCATCAATTAATAATTCAAGCATAAAAAAGGCACATAACTCGAGGGATGAACTAGTGTTGTGTCCATTTTAAATGTCATCTTTAGGCACTTTGTTACAAGCAGCCTGTAGCAAAGTTGTAATTTGTTCACATTTCATTTAGTTAAATGTAGAGGGAATGCCAAAGATAACACAGTCTGATGGTCATTAATTTGTATTTTTACACCAACAATGTGAATTCCAGGGACATATTAGCCAAAAATATTCTGATTTTAGCATTGTGTGTAGTGAGGAAATTGAACAAGTGGAAGACAAAAGAAGAAGCATGACACCAAAAAAAAAAAAAAAAAGAAAACCCCAAAGAAAACTTAGAATCTACAGCTTATTAACAGTATCTTAAAAAAATAGAAAAAAGACCTGACACAGGACCACAGAGATACATGTGGACCTTCAGTTGACCTGTCTGCTGTTCACTGAAGCCTCATCAAAAATGGTCTCTATGGAAAGGTGGCTGTTAAGAAGCCATTTTCCAGGAAGGGAAATAGGGAGAAAAGGTATCCCAAATGACACAAGAACTGGACAAAAATTCAATGGCAACATGTCTTATAGAAAGATGAATCCTACCCAGAGCCCAGATGTCATTATTGAAGCTTTGTGGGATCATCTCGACAGAGAACGGAACAAAAGGAGAAAATATCCAAAGAAAGTTTTTAAATCTCCATGAAAAAGCCTGGAGAACTACTCCAGAAGATAACCTTAAAAAAATTCTGGGTAAATTTGTCTAAGAGGGTTCAAAGTATGTTGAAAATTGAAGGTGGTCATGCTCAATATTAACTTCAAAACTCATTAGAATTGTACAAATTCAGTTTTTGCCTGAAATACTGTATTTCGATTTCTGTTTAAACATCTCTGAATAAATCTCTGAACTTATTTTTGATTTTCGTGGCTATATATAGAGAAATAAGACAAGACTTTTGCACAGACCTGAATTATCAACTGCTGCAGAGAATCTAGATCGAATTCTCAACATATCTAGATCAGTTCTGTTGTTCACGTCTGAAAGCAGCTTTAGCAAAAATGTATAATCATGATAAACTACTTTTTTCCCCCTAACTTATTAATCTTTCTTAAAAGTTATATAAACACAGTCTTCCTTAAAATCCTACATAGTCCACCTCTGTTTCCATGTCTTAGGGTTTTACATCACGTGTAATTTAATCTTACTGCATTCATTTGATATCTTTGCCATTTCTTTGACTTTAACAACTCAAATAATTCAATTTGCGTGACGGAAACATGGGCAGAACAAAGAAGACAGTCAAAGCTTCTCTATTAGCTTCATGTGTCAGAGGTGAAAGTACAGAAAATGTCTCATTACCATCTCTGGGGGAACAGGGAGCAGGCAGCAGGCACCATGAAGACCAAACTTTAAAAAAAGGAGAAATAAGAAGAACAAAAGTTAGCCGTAAAGTACTGTGGAGGATGTTAACATTTCCTGTGACCCCGTAACCCTTTGTACTTACAACACTCCCACCATCATCACTTGAATTGGTCCGTGAAGAAACGTGATTCTCTGTGAACAGACAAAAGGAGACTTGAGGACAGATGAACACACTGATGTGACTTCAGCAGCAGAACAGTGATTAATAAAGATCTCACCTGCATGAACTTGTATTTTTCCAGCCTTTGCATGATGATTGGAAGGATGACTGACAGGAAAAAATAAAGACATTAAGACACGAAAAAGATAATGAGGAACTCGGTTCAGTTATTAGACCTTTTAAGATAGCATCTGTGCATACTCATTCCTGGAGCTGCCATGGTGATCCGGGAGACGACCACCTGAGTGATGCCTTTTACTGCTGCTTTCTGCAGAAGATGCACAATAAGACTCGAATGCAATTTTTAAAAAAATAAGCAGTCTTAACACATAAAGGCTGTGTGCAACATGATGTCCCTTTAAGGTCTGAGGCAACACGAGTGCGTTGTTTATATGATGTCATGGTTTCGTAGACATATGGGAGTCCAGGATTATTGATTTCCAATTGAGAATAACAAAATGAAACAAGAATTCATGTTCCCTACTTTGTAACCAGAATAATTTATTAACCTGGACAACATCAGCTTACACGGGAAAAGAAATGTATTTATTTTCTCTCTCTTTATCTTATAATTACTGGACAAACTATCTTTAAAGATGTTTAATTTTAACAGAAAAACACCAAAAGCTGAGGAAAGCCACTTTGTTGTTTGAGTTTTGATTTTGGACTTGGGTTCATCAGGTCCTTTCGGTGCAGCTGATTTCGAGTCAGCTTTATCACATAACCAGAACAGGACGTGCACTATGCTGACCTTAGAGTGGCCCAGTTTGTTGCCATTTTCATCCGTGACAGCGATGCCATTCAGAAGTTCCCTGAAAAACAGAGAAAATAAAGCTGAACAGGAAGGCAAAGCTCCCTTAAATCAGCTACCCGTGGCTGTAAAGTGTTCATAAGATGTTCATATGATTACTTTTCTGTAAAAATCACAAAAGCTTCACTGTTTTAAACAATACTAAGAGATGTTCAACTGATACGCGATGATGCATCTGCTTGTGATTATCTGTGTGGTGCACTTTAAAGTCCAAGTCTAACTAGCCCTACGCAGGTTTGAGTCACACGTCAGAATATTTCAGTATCAATTTAAGGACAAAATTCCAAGAAAGTGGCATTAAACAACTAACAAAAAAAGATGGTAGAAAGTGCAGGTACAGGAATTGGTTTGCTGAACTTACATCATGTATACATATTATTCTAATAGATACATCACAACAAGCACAAATTGTGCAAATAGTGTCACAGAGGAACACTTCAAATTGACCCGAGTGGCCCAGAATCCCAGGTAGATTTCTTTTCATTATACTTTAACAGCATGTTGCAGCCGTACACGCTTCCCACACAAAATATCACAAATACTAACGTAACAGATCATAACAAAACACAAGTAGCTACCAACCATCCTTTCTTTTTGGTCTGTCAAGATATAAAAATGGGCAAACAAAACTTCATAAAAATGCTACTTGTGTAATTATTATTATTATTTAATTTTCCCCCCATTTTTCTTAGGCATCACAGAATTTATATATTTCTGAAATCTTAACCGCAGAATGAAGAATAATTACAATTTATTACTTAATGCCTTCAGGGCCTCTCGCAGTAATTACATCTTTCACTTACAGTGCAATTCATACATATTTATAACAAATTATACAATATGCCTCTCTGTACCGCTGGGCCAAATATCTAATATGCATTTAAGAGGAACTGGACTGTAATAGCATTAATATGAATTCTTTTTTCAGATTGCCATCTAAATAGAAATATGTGCCATAACAAACCTAATATCATCATGCAAACATGATCACATTCATTTTCCTGCACAGTTCAGGCGAGCTACCGTTGCTGCAGTAGGTAAACACAGGAGGGGAATCAGTGTCTTTTTGGGGTTTCTTTTTCTCCCCAGACGTGATGCACACCATCCCATTATATTATTCATTTAACGTGCTGAGTGCCTTGGCCAGTTTTGCCCAGTTAAACAGCCATTCATCCATCAAGCAGTTTTTAATATATCACAATCTGAACAACCTGACCAGCCCATATTACCATCCCCTGAGCCATGCTGCCTGACATAGCTAAATCTATTTATTACCACAGCAGGTTTCACCCTCTATGACATGCATCTTATCACCACTTCAAGATCAGTAATCTTGCATTAACACCTCTTATCAGTATATGTCTCAGAAAATGAAACTGTGTGTCAAGATATCTGCTCTGATTTCAGCCCAAAGCCAGAAAAATCAACACAACATGGCTTTATATGTATTTTGAAGGACTCACTGCTGCCTCATCATGGGAATATTAACACAGTTGGCTGCGGCCACGGCTGCAAAAGGGACCCAGCGAGCCACGAGAGGAGGAGCTTTCTGCAGGAGGGAGTGGAGAAAGATCATAATCATTGGAGAAATGGCTGTAATGTCATCTTTAAAGTGAGTAGATCTTGAATAAAGATTCTTTTTTTCTGCCCTACTATGATGCATAAGACCAAAATAAGGTTTTAATCTTTCTGAAAACCAGCCTGTGCCGTTTTAATTCCCGTGCGTGCGTTTGTACCTTTGTGTAGAGGTTGAGTCCGACTGCTGTTGCTAAAGCTGTGCTGGTTGCTGTAATGTAGGCCGTTCCAATCTGCCTGAGAGACATGACGGAAACACAGAACAGAAGCTTCTTTACAGTAGTTTTCTTAAAGACAGCCACAGCAATTCACATTAAAAGTTAACTTAAAAGTCATTGTTATTAAAGCTCTCAGTTGAACGATCAAGAATCCAAATAAGGTCCAGATATCTTTTACCGTGTTTCTGTATATTAACATTGATATGCTGCTTTAGTAGTTCAAAGCATGTCGGAGATGCATCTAAAGCAGTCTTGCAAATGATTTTTATAAAAAAAGAAAAAGCACTCTTTAGCGACAATGTCTTTAGTAAAGTAGCTTATAGATGCAAGCCAACTAGGATGCCTACTAAGAGACTTCCTTTGGAGATAATATATTTAATCTCACGCTTTAGGATCCCCAGAAGGAGCTTAACATCTTGACTGACACGCACCTGCTAATATCCCAACCAAACTTTGGTGTGTGTGGGTTCTCTCCAGGTACTCTCCTCTTCTCAGCATGCACAAACATGCATGATACAGTGGATATAAAACGTGTACACAGCCTTGTTAAAATGCCAGGTTTTTGTGATGTTAAAAAATGAGACCACAACAAATCATTTCAAAACTTTGATGTGACCCTTGCACAAGTGCGCACATCCATAAGTTAATACTTTGATGAAGCACCTTTTGATTTAATCACAGAATTTAGTCGTGCTGGGTACACGACTGCCGTTACTCTGATTGGCAAAAAAGTTCAGCTGTCGTTGTAGGACCTTCCTGGCATTTTCTCTGTCAGCTATAGAAAAAGCCAAGGATCACAGAGAGCTTACAAAGCATCAAAGGGATCTCTTTGTTGAAGGGCATCAGTCAGGAGAAGGGGAGGGAAAAAAATTCCACAGCAATGGATATACCATCGGTGGGGACAGTTGTCAGTGACAGTGCAAAGAACTGGATCTGCCCCTGAAATTGATGAAACTACAAGATGAAAACCGGTCAGGGAGGCTGCCACAGGGCCTACAGCAACACTGAAGAGGCTGCAGGAGTTTCAGGAGACATCAAAATCCCGTATTTTCCATATGTTTGGAATATGGTTTCAATATAGGTTTCAAGCAAAGGGCTTTTCTGACTAAGTATCCAAACCAGGGGGGTATTCCACAAAGCGGGTTTACTGGTTTAGCTGACTATGTTAACCTAGACTAAGGGGTACTCTTGGGTTTTCTGTTCCAAAATGGCTAATCTAGATAAGTTCATGCAAAGACATATTAGTAGGGAACCTACTAAAAACCTACTCCCTGGTAGGGAGTAGGTTTTGTTCAGGCTGTGCTACTTATCCCGGGCATAATGATCTGAGGGAAGGTCACCGTGTGTGTGATCAGATCTGTCAGAAGAATCATTTTAATTAAAGCAAATGAACAGGCTCCGCTTTCGTCTTTTTTATCTTTTTAAATTTCAATTAATGTTTGGCAACCTCCCAACTGCACGGTTTTTCCTTAAAAGAAAAACACTTTCTTATGTAAGCTCATTATTCACAGACATTTTTACCGATGTCCCCATTAACTTCTTATCTTCCGTTTTAAGCAGGCTATTCCATTTCCAGGTCCACCTTTGCAATCTGGCGATATACTTTATAGAGTTACTTTCCGGTCATCGGTCATCTGATGATGTAACCCCCTGGGATTCCCCTCTTTCTCGGCGGTCCCGGTTGATGCTCATTGGGAGCTCCTCCGCAGGGGTGAGGGTTGTTGCGTTCCCCCCGAACCTGTCTTCCATTCCTCCAACCTACAGGAGGAATTTGTTTCTAAGGTGCAGAAGAGAAATTCTTACCAGTCTGGAGAATGTTTTTGCTTTAACTTGGACCCAGCTTGGGGACGGACAGGTTACATTAGGTTATGATATAGCATAATATAATATAATATAATATAATATAATATAATATAATATAATATAATATAATATAATATATAGTTGCTGGAAATCCTCCATCAAGCGTAACAGCGAGCGGTGGTGGATGCAACAGTTTTATTTTTTTGGTCATTATCGTGGTTTCGGGGCTCAGATGGTGATGCCTTTCATAGGTTTGCCGTGGACGTGCACACTCTGGCTCAACAAACCCGGGGTTGCGATAGTGGGGTTTTGGAACCGGCAAGGCAGGTTAAGACGTCAGAGGATTTAGCAACCTCGAGCTCAGGCTTTCTTACAGGCTTCTGGAATACCCCCCTTGTCACAGTTTGCTAACCCCCCCCCAAAAAAAACAAAAAAACATCAAGTCTCCCAAAGCCATCAACTGATGAGACCAAGGATTAACTTTTTGGCCACAGTTCAAAAAAGTATGTTTGCTGCAAAATCCCGCTTTGAATCACCAAAAGAACAGCATACCCCACAGTGAAGCACGGTGGTGGCAGTATAGTGGTTTGGGGTTGCTTTTCTACAGCTGGATTATTAACAGTTCTAAATACAAGTCATTTTTGGCCCAAAACCTTCACGCAAATGCTAGAAAGCTAAAGTGGAGATAATTTTCCCCATTCAACATGACAATAACCCTAAGCATTCATCCAGATGATCAAATTATCTCATTTCTAGCGGGAAATTAAGAGTTTTGGAACAGCCCAGCCAGGGTTCAGGCCTAAATGTAATAAAAAAAATCTGTTTGTAACCTGAAGAGAGCTATGCACAAGAGATATCCTTGCATTCTGACAGATTTGGGCCATGTTTGCAAGGAAGAATGGGTGAATATTGCCAAGTCAAGATAAGTCATGCTAATAGACTCCTACCAAACAAGAATGAATAATTGAATAAAAAGGTGATTCAACAAAACATTTGTTTAAAGATATGTACACTTATGCAACCAGCTTCGTTTAAAATGACTTTTTCTATTGAATTGTACAAGTTATACTGTAGGTCACATTGAAGGTGGGAAATGTCTTTAAGTAATTTACTATAGTCTCATTTTAACAGGGGTACGTACACTTTTTATATCCACTGTAGGTTAATTCTCCACTGCAAGTGTGAATGTGTGTGATTGTTTATCTCGTTTGTCTCTATGTTTGTCCTGTTATGGACTGGTGACCTCTCCAGAGTGCAACCTGCCTCTCACCCAATGAGAGCTGGGATAGGCTCCCAGGTATGAAAAATGGATGGATAGTAGGATGTCCCATCTCCCAGCTCAGAGTGTTCAGCTCTTCATCTTTATCTCTCTCAACTGAGCAAAATATGCTGCATTCACTGTACTTCGGAATCAGGAAATTTTAAGTCTTTTGGTTCCCATAAACATCAAATTCTTATCATCAGCCAATATTTCACTTAATAAAAACAGTTAATACTCTGTAAGTAGTTTGTTTAATATATCCTGACTTGGAAATCTGAGTTATAATCATTAATTTTTATATTGTGTTTTTTCCCATATGGAAATTTGAAATTCTGATTTACAATGTGCCACTAAATGCATCATCCTCTGCCATGACAAACACAAACTTCCATTTGGTGTATCCAGAATGCAGCAGCAGGACTGGTCTACAACCAGCCCAAAAGAACTCGTCACTCCGCTGCTGATCGCTCTTCACTGGCTTCCAGCTGCAGCTCGCATCAAATTTAAAGCTCTGCTTCTGGCTTACAAAACAATAACCCAAACGGCTCCCATCTACCTTCACACCTTAATCCAGAGCTACACTCCCTCTCAACAGTCACACTCTGCCTGTGAAAGGCGCCTAGTGCTCCCACCACAACATGGCGCCAAATCCATACCTAGACTCTTTTCCTCTGTTGTTCCCCGGTGGTGGAACAATCTACCAAACTTTCTGATACGCAGAGTCCTTATCTACTTTTAAGAGCAAGCTATTCAAAGCTGTTCAAAGAGCATTTCTGCACTTAGCTTAACTCTTCTACTCGTCAGGATGAGTTAAAAAGATTTGTCCAGCTCTTTGGACAAGTGTATGCAACCCTGAATAAGCTGCGTACACTTACGCCCAACATGATAGTGTGTCATGAAATCGTGATCTTGCAATAAACAAAAGGTCTACTGTAGGGATGGGGAAGGATAGAATAGAATAGAACAGTTTGTTGACTATTTACTGCACCGCTCACATAAAATTGTATTCATGTTGTTATTGAACAAACGCTGCTGCATCCCAAATGTGCATAAACCCTCATCTCCATATAGTACACAACATTTTATTACGCCTACTCCCATTTTTCTTAATACATATTGTGCACTTTACATGACTGCGTTCTTACTGCTGAGCCGAAGTTTGTCTTGTCCGACAGATTTTATTCAAACATTGATCCTGTGTCAACCCACATAAGACTAATAAAAAGCAATCTGTTCTGAACTGAACTGGCTGCATCAGGAATCAGATAAGAACTACTGAAGCATGTTTCATTCTGATTTCACAATGTAGTCTGATTCTACGTTGGGAAATCGCTGGAGACACTTTTTTCCCTTTCATTTTCATGTGGGAAAAAAAAAATGGCTGGAAAACATAGTGTAAGAATAATTTCGACATCTGGTTCCAATCTGTCTTTACGATACCCCTTTTAGCAGAGGCTGAGGCCATTTATATTTAGTAACTTTATAATCAATGTCAAACAAGAAACGTGGACTTCGGCCAGCCATGTGCACATATAAGCTCATCTGGATTCTTACGCTTAAAATGATAAATGTAAACAAGGTCTGACTGGGTTTTACTTTGGAGTGATGGGGGAGGCAGCGTTGCGGTTGGTGTAGTTGACCAGAGCGTTGAAGGACTGATTCACCCACTGCCAGAACACCACAGCAGGAACTGTCCTAGAAACAAACATTTATTAACCTAAATATGCTTCAGTAACATGGTGAGATTCAGTTTTGTCCTTTTTGGCTCCTCCCTACCTGTAGAACTGCAGCATGAACCCGGTGATGGCCATGCCTCCGGGGACCTGAAAGGACATGCGTCCGATGAGGTTCATACGGTCCCCCGTGTCTGGATGGAACGCCGAGTCGTATAGCTTCTTTGCATAGTAGAGCTGTTCTGCCGTGGTGCCTGGAGGGATGGATCCGGCCCTGCAGAAATCCATACAGACAATACAGAATATAAACTTTCACCCACTACCTACAGAAACATCCCCTTTTTGTTTAACTGAATTCATGCTCTCACCTGCAGCTTTCTACTAAAGCTTTGGCTTCATCCAGCCGCGAGTCGGGTAAAAGCGCGGTTCGCCAGTCGGTGATGCTGAAGAAGTGTTTCAGTCGGCCCATGAACGTAGACTGATCCCATCGCGGCGCATCGATGTCGAACGAACTCAAAGCCATTACGGTTAATAGAAAAGCAGCTCAATGCATCCAAGAGTCGCTGTGTTCACTCTGCAGGAGGTCACCAAGCAGCTGCAGATGAAACCTGAATGAACATGCAAGAATAGTAAAACATCATAAGCAGACATATAAAAAAAGAGATTGCCCAGGTTGGGACTAAAATTTAAACAGGTTAATAGTTGATGAAGGGACTGCTCTGGTTTAGGCTGATGTAACATTAACAGACTTCTTTAGTGGGTCAGACGGCCAAATTACTCCACCTTTGAACCCAAATTCCCACAGACAGAAAAATGTGTGGAGTTGTAATGCCCAACATAAAATCTATATTTATTAATGGTTCATTTATAAACAGAAGAGGAAAAAAAAGCTTACTTAAATCTAACATTTGATGACATCCTACCAGACTTCTGTGAAGCCGTTATGCATTTCTACTCTATTTCTGATGCATACTTCTGATCTTATACATTTAAATGTATAAGTTGATGAAGGCCGGAAACTTTTAGCATTTAAAATGTGATATTTTGCTGGCTGGATGTAATGAAGTTACATTATTTG
This sequence comes from Atherinosoma microstoma, assembly GCA_037177055.1. NCBI lineage: Eukaryota > Metazoa > Chordata > Actinopteri > Atheriniformes > Atherinidae > Atherinosoma > Atherinosoma microstoma. Next base: position 6,881,114 of record JBBBVU010000023.1, on the reverse strand, counting down.
TTTCTTATAAATTGCTGTGCTTGATGTCCTTCCTCTAAGCCTGCAAATGAAATTATTCCAATTCCTTGCAGTAAAAATCTAAAAGGAAAAGTACCCATGTTTGCATCAAATGTTGGGAAGCACAGAACCGTGTGGTGATTCTTCCACACCCTGCTGAGATACAGTCCCTCTGGAAGTCCTGCAGCACACAGAGCTGTAGTTGTACAGCTTCTGCTTCTCTAAAGTTAACCCAAGCTGCTGCAAACCACTGCTTTCCAACATGTGCTTCATGTCCCTGAACAAACACAAACTCCAATTCTTTCCAAAACACTCTCAAGGCCCCAACCTCGACTAGAAATCATCAACCACCTCCTGTTAAATGGTACCACAGGTAGTCATTTTGGGTTTCTGCAGCAGCAGCATTGTGCTTCATATCAACCAATCAGAGATGTCAAAACCTGCTGACTATAGCGCAGGGAATCCAAATCCCCCCTCTGGACTGCACATCTTACTTTATTACATTACTGTAAGTATTTACTGTATGTTTTAGATGGAAAAGTAAATATAGGGCACATGAGGAGAGAGCAGGGTATCTGCTCTCTGAAGGTTCAGCCTGGCTGGAACTGGACTGTCTTTGAAAATGTTTGTTTAAAAAGTAGGTTAAAGGCCTGCAGCTGCTGGTGGGGAGCACAGAACATGCTGTCTGTTCTTTAGGCTTCATTCGTGTCTTAAGTTGTGTATCCTCTGTTGTGTCTTTGGTTAATGTTAAATATCTGTCAATACCGCATTTAAGTCCTTCCCCAGTGTCTCCAGCGTCCATTCCATGACAGTGAACTTGATAAAATACTGCTCACACAGTGAAAATTGCTGGATTTCTTCATATAAAAGTGCCTAGAAGTGTTCTGCAGTCATGGGTTTCCTTTCTGAACCTGTTGCCTTTACAACTGGATCTGGATGGATGGATGGATTGATGGATGGATGTAGCAATGCTCAAAAATGTAAAGTGTAGTTATCATCCAGGTACTCCAGACCAGCCATATAATTTCTGTTAATATAATCTGATTTGTAGAATCATTAGTAGAAATTGACACCACTGCTGCACAACATCAACAATGTCTGGACCTCTGTCATCTTTTGGAGACAAAATAAACTTTTAAGATTTCACCAACTTTATCATTTTTCCATTCAACTGCATAATATTAGGATTATTTTCAAGTGTGAGCAACTTGTGAAATTATTGTTAAACAATAGCAAAGACTTAATGAGTTAGAACTAATAAAAATATAAGAAAAGGTGGGGAATATTCACATTTTAGAACTGGGAAAAGCTCATTCTGTTTAGCAAGAATACCTTATAGCTCTGGTTTCATCTTTTTCCAATTGCTTCTTGGTAATTCAGAAAAAAATAATATCTCAACACTTCACGTGTTCTGTTTGCAAAAATCTTAATTTAGTCAAGTAATAAAAGCTGTGCAAGTTGAAAATAATGTAACCTCAGAAGTCTAAGCAGAGTGCTGTACATGTGCTTTACAATGACTATAATATCTGAGAGTTGAAGTAAAAGGTTGACAAACTGGATCTGCAGGCCAGAACACATCCCAGCATCTTAGGACATCTGGATAAGTTCGCACTCATCGGTTGCAAGGTTGTGCATGCGCAAAATTAGATCAATTAAAGTCATGCTTTCTATAAAACAGAAAAAAACAAGTATAAACAGCAGACCTGCATCAGGTCAATCGACCTAAATGCAGTGAAAATAGTTAAAAACATGTGAGACGGAGCTCGGAGTGATGCAACCCTGAGCTCGAGTTACCAGCTGAGTCTGATTTCTGCGGCAGAAACATAGAAACAAACCAAAGCACCGGAACACCGGTGTAACACATGTAACCTGCACACACAAACACATACCTTAGAGAAAACCTTCAAACACCACACGGAGCGAGCTGTCAGGTAATCAAGTGTGCTCACGGGACATGGTAGTAATGAAATGTCCACGTGGCAAGCTGTCCTCCAATCACAGGTTGGGGCAGCTCCCCACGCGAAAACCGGCGAAAACCAAACCTGACACGTTATTTTCTGACGGACTGAAGGTACCAAAGATAAGGGGAAGTGAAATCTGACTGTCGCTCTAGTTTACAGCTAGCTCACACTGCAACACAGCTGTTGTGTTAGCTAATTACCTCCATGGTAGGCTGTCCTCTGTCTCCTGTTGTGATTAAAACTAGTTCAAGTGTCGTAATTTATAACATCTGTGAGGAAGTATAGGTCAAAAAATGACTATGTGTGGAAGTATTTTTCTACTTATTAAACATTTATTGCATGTAGCTAACTTAACTCGTCCTCCATAGTTGAGGTTGGTGCTGCGTTCAAGTCAGAATGTGTAATACGCCATTAAATACAGCAGCACCCATTCACAGCAGCTTCCAGGGCACAAAAGGACATAGACATGCAAAATGGTCACGAAAATATAATGCAACCACAATGTAACAATTTACAACTAGAATTCAATGATGAGAAAAAGAAGAAACATACAACACAAGAATAATCAATGAAGATTCAAACTTAAATTAAAATTGGCCAAAAAATCTTTTTGCTGCAATGACTCCAGATTGGCACAAAATTAACAATGAAACGTAAAACAACCCTTAAACCATGAAAAATGTCAAAAATATGCAAGATTTGAATTAATTATTGTTAAAGGTTTTGTGAAATAGCAATAAAAAGATAAAGAATTGAGAAATAACCACAAGTAGAAGCATACAAAATTAATTAAACTGTATGAGATTAGATATAATTCAGTTCTTACAGAAAAGGACCAAAACATGATGTGGAATTACAAAAACATGGTACAAAATACTTAAGTTAGAGAGGAAAAAAAGCTAAATTACCATTAGATGCTGGGAAATGATGCAAAGCATCAGCATCCTACATCCTACATATATCATAAAACGTATGGTTTGCTGACATCCCATGACGAGCTGTACTGTACATCCATGTACTTTTTTCTCATCATACTCCATGTATAAATATGACTTTGCTGTCATTAATTTGTGCTTTTCTTTCTCAGCAGATAACCTGCTATGCTGCTTATTGACACTCTCTTTTGTGTCCTTACCAATCCCAACTGGTTGAGGCAGATGGGCACCCTTCCTGTGTCTGGTTCTGCTGGAAGGTTTTTTTCTTGTTTTTCCTCTCCACTGTCACTGGCAGCTAAGGGATTGGAATTGAATTAAATTAAAGAGAAACTAAAAAAATCCATTGGTTTCCTTAGCGTAGCATAGTTTTTATAAATAGGCGTTTATTAAGTAGGACTAATGTGGATGTCATATGATTTATTGGTTTTATTTGATTATAGGTGGACAACAATGAATTGGATTGAATTGGACTGTATCTGTAAAACTGCCTTGAGATGACTCTTCTGTATTTGGTGCTGTAGAAAATAAAGCTGAACTGAATCAAATAATTTTGTCTCTTTCATTCTGGGTGTCTTTGCCCAGACATCTACCCTGTAGCGCACCATTCTCCTGCGTTTATAAACAGTCAATGGTTTCTACTGATAAAAGATTGATGATACGACATGCATTTTTTCCTGCAAGTTTCATCAAGTTAAACCAGTACGAACTCAAATGCAATCTTATTTATATAAGCTGTCTATTTTTAATGCCATTTATTTAGGAAATTATACAAAAATATAACAAAGTTAAATGTTGCATAAGCAATCCTGTATTTTTACTACACTAAAGTATTGCTTTATTTTTCCCATTCTACCGTGTAACATGAACGCAACATGAGCCCAGGTTTTACGCGTACTGTGCGTCTGACGTCACTCCCCTTAGTAACCCTCGGCGGCGTCTCCAGGAGAGAAGGCAACAAGATGGTGAGTCTAATTTATCGTAATAATTAGTCAGTAAGTGTAAACATCAGGCTTTACGTGTATAAATAATTGCATTCACTTGTGCAAACTTGTATTTACATATGATTTAATGAGTCCTACTGCCCGAAACTTGGTGAGAAAAGCGTTCAGCTTGAAAAGCTGCCTTGTTGCTTCGTTCAGTTATCAAGGGAGATTAGCTTAGCACGTTAGCTCCGTGTAGCTCCCGGTTGCGTGCCTATAACTAGCTCAGCATGAGGAGGGGGAAAAAGAAAAGGAAACCAAACAATAACTGACCCTCAAGGATATCAACGAAGATGCGAGAAGCTGCTCACAGAAGCAGTAGTCCCTGTGCACCGGTACCGACCGCAGAGTGATTATTCATTATAAAGATCCACAGAGGAAACTAGAGATGCACTTAGATGGCCCGTTAGTGAGGAGTCCAGGTGGACGAAGGCAAGAATCGTGCTTTTGTAATGGTGGTTAAGTGCGACAGAGCTCCTCCTGTCCCCCTTTGCCCATAGCGAGATTAGGAAACAGTGGACACGGAGGTGTTAAAGGCCCCCCAACTTTAGTACAAAGACCCCAAACACCCTAAATGAAAGAAACACAAGCCAACAACGTTCATGCAGATACGATTTGCAACTTTTTGGCATCTTCTCATAATGGTGTTTTGTGGAGCACGTCTTTGTTAATATATAATACATTTTTGTGTAGCTATTATTTTTTATAACATATTTCTGTCTCTTTTTTAATTGTTTTGGGTCATTTTGTGACATATTTGTAAACAAAATTGAAATTCTTTGTGTTGATCTTTTGGCTCTTTGTGATATTTCTATATCTGATATCGATGATTTGGTGTAAGATCTGTCTATTTGCCTGGCAAAGTAACCCCGCATGGATTTTTTCACTGTTTATTGCAGGGATTACTGTCCATCCTTCGTAAGCTAAAGAGCACACCAGACCAGGAGGTTAGGATACTGCTGCTGGGTCTAGACAACGGTGGGAAGACCACCCTGCTCAAGCAGTTGGCATCTGAAGACATCAGCCACATTACCCCCACACAGGTTGGGAGAAAGGGCTCTAATGCATGAATAATTGGAGCGCACCGACATCACATACCAATGATAAATGGTATTGTTTTTGTTCAGATGTACATAATATTTGGTTACCCTGTCTGACCAGCTTGATGTTTCCTGATTCCTCCAGGGATTTAACATTAAGAGTGTACAGTCTCAGGGGTTTAAACTAAACGTTTGGGACATCGGAGGCCAGCGGAAGATCAGGCCATACTGGAGAAACTACTTTGAAAACACTGATGTGTTGGTAAAGAAAAACCCATCTTATCCGGTCAGCTTCAATAAAGCCTTGTTTTCAACACATGAATCTGTTACACGTGATAACTAGAAAAATGTTTCGTTTCAGATTTACGTTATTGATAGCGCTGACAGGAAGAGGTTTGAGGAAACGGGTCAGGTATGTACAATAAGCATGTACTTTCAGGTTGCACACAACAATCATTTTCATTATTTTAATTAATTTTGGAATCTGTAAGTATATAAAATGTCAACTAACCAAGTTTTATATCTTCAAATGACCTGTTTGTGTGTGTTTTGGTGTTCAAAACTCCAAAACATCTGGTCAGTTTTCACAGAAGATAAAGAAAACAACAAAATAGTCACAGTTAAGAAGCTGCAATTTAGATTTAGTCTATATTTACCTAAAGAATAACTTGAAATGGCATGATTATTTGTCACTGTAATTGTATGTGAAATTGCTGGTAATTAAATTCACAAATTATTTCAAGTAATGTCTCGTCTTTTAATAAACATTACAAATCAGATGTATGTCAACTCTTACTGCTAACATGAGATGGATTGCATTTGAATATTTTCCTTTAAAGACAGTGCTAATGGTGATTGTTTTTTCATTTTCATAAGATCTTTATATCAATCAGAAGATCATAAAGACAAGGGAAGAAAAAAAAACATTTAATTTTTTTTTTCATTATAGTCCCAAGTTGAGTGAAATGTTTAATATATCATAAGCCCTGTCTAACGAGAGTTATGTTTATGTCCGAGTACCTGTTTTTTATTAACACGGAGCCCTGCAATCCCTTGTACTTTCATCGCTGGATGTGTGTCTGATGGGCAGATTTGTCGGTTTGTTTCAGGAGCTGGCTGAGCTGTTGGATGAGGAGAAACTGAGCGGCGTCCCTGTGCTGATCTTTGCAAACAAGCAGGACCTCCTGACAGCAGCTCCGGCCTCTGAAATCGCAGAGGGGCTCAATCTGCACACCATCCGGGATCGCATGTGGCAGATCCAGTCCTGCTCGGCCCTCACTGGTGAGGGAATCCAGGTGAGCAGAAGAGCTATGCTCCTCATTTTTATGTATTCTTTTTTTTCATGTGGCTTTCCAGTCATCTCACTGCACTGCTTCTTCTTTTCAGGAGGGAATGAATTGGGTCTGCAAGAGCGTCAATTCAAAGAAAAAGTAGCTTCGCTTCTAGTTTTCTACTTCTCAGGAGGAGCAGCATACCCGAACACACACTGATATATTGCACCTCCTGAGCCTTAGTATGATGGGATTTACCTGTGAATGTACACACACTACTAATCCAACATGGACTTTTTTAACCCCCTGCATCGCTGATGTTTGCTAATCTCAGCACATCTTCCTATGTTGGCCTCTACAAAGAGGAGAGGCATTTGCGTTCAAAGGAAAACCCATGCCAGGAAACCAACCCCCTCCAGTCCTCTGTTCGTCCACGTCCCCATCACCGTCCCAGCCAGTGGCTGCCACCATCCACGGCCTGTCCCAGCTTCAAACATTCCCATTAAACTGCTGTCTTTCACAGGAATTCCAACAGGTCCTTTAAGCTTTTTCACACGCTGTCCTGGAAACCAGACCCCCTCACTTCCTCCTCCTTCAATCTCCATCTCATTCTTATGTTTTTATTTTTGTTTGATTTTTTTTTCATTAAATCATTCCACTATGGCTGTAAGCGCTTTTCCTGCTATCTCTCTGTTTGAAGTGAGGTATATTTTTGTTACTGTTTTATTTATGGTGAAGTAGAGTGCTTTAAAACAACGGCTTGTGTGGTGTGTGTGTGCGCGCGTGAGAATCTGTTCAAAACTCCCCACTAAAGAATAATACTGTAAGTGTTAATATGTATAAAAAAAGATCAAATCAAAAAGGGTAAAAGACACTAAATTTTGAATCAAGTGTAAATAGGACGGCCCTGTGTTTGCATTTATGCACATGTTAAAGAAGATTTGTCACCCTGCTGTACTTTGTAGTGTGTCACGTTTGCATATCTAATATGTGCTGGCAGATTTTTAACAGAGGTACTGTACGTTCCAATTGCATTTCTATGTAATCTGTCCAGAGTTTAAGGTGATGTATATGAATAAAAACATCAGGTGTTTGAAAAAAAATTTTCAAATTAATTTGCTCCCGGCAAGAACATATATAAACATTTCCGGTTATGCAGCAAAGATTGCATAGCAGAAACAAACCTGTATAAAGAGCTCTCCGTTGGAGCATAGGTAGAGGTGCTTTAAAAGAAAATAATCACAAAACAATTACGTGTTATAAACATTAAATATAATGGAGACCCATATTTCAGATTGCACAAATATTTTCTGTTTTGTTATGGTGGTTGTGAAGATCAGTTTGACTGATATGCTAGTTTCTGAGGCTATTAATGAATCTTTAGACTCAATACATTAATGTGTAGTTTTATCCTTTTTTTTTTAGACACAAAAATTAAAACGAAACAATCTGACAATCTGTTAGATTTTTGTGTAGTTACTAAATCAGGGCTGCAAGCTAAAGTCAGATTGATTTGTTCAGACAGGTAGGAGCGTCAGACAGGTGGTGCTGTGTCCACCTGCCTGCGTGTGAGCTTCATGGCCTGGAGCTGAGCTGCAGAAGCTGCGTGGCCTAATTCTCCACCTACAGCTGCAGCAACAAATATCTGGAAACAAACACAAGGCTTGTCCACCTGCGAGAACTGCTGCTTCGCTCGAGACCACCCACATGTTGAATGGGCGTTAAAAAAAAACATCTGTTTGACAGCATCACAGTCCTCAACTCCACCCAGGAGTGGAATGTAAGTAAAGACCAAGTAAGGTAATTAGTAACAGTTTCTCTTTTTTTCTGATATATATTTCAGAGGAAACTCTTCATATTAATACAGTTTATCAGTTTCTTGGATTTCATATTTTTAAAAAAGAGAGAGAAAGATCTGACCTTTTGAATTTTCTAATTAACCTTAACTGCTGCACTCTGGCCTATTATGATTAATTACTTTCCACCGGCCGTCATCTCAGTTTAAAGCGTGCCGAAGCACATTTTTCTCACACACTTATTACAGAGCCCTGATCCACAGTCAGATCATAAATAATGGTCCAGAAGAAGACGTTCAGAGGTGTTACATGTCTAACAGAGTGTCCCTGCCGCAGAAACAGTGAGCTATGTGTTTTACTTTGCGTAACATTGTATGCGACTGATTCAGAGGGCCTCGGAGGTTTTCAAGCAGCCTCTTCTTCTTGTCTCACAAAGATCGCCATTGTTTGGTCTTCCTCTTCCCTCACAGACAGAATGTACAAGTGTTGTTCCTCATTTCTGGCCCTTGACTCCCTCTTACATTTAACACTGACAAATTCTGTGGAAAACATAATGCACAAAGAGAGAGACACATTTAAATAATGGGGGAAAAAAACATTAAGTAATTATAAGAAACAGGTTGAGAAAATGTGCTGCTTGCTTTCTGGTGGGATAAAAAATGAGAGAGTTAACGTAGCTTAGCTTAAGCTTTGGAAACAAGGAATAAGATAGTGTGGTCCTTACTGTGAATATTTTGTCGTTAATCTGTACAGAAATATAAATAAATAACGTTTGTAGAGCTAAGAGCAGTCAGACAACTAGATTACACTTAACTGATAATATCAGGGTCTGGGTCAAACAAGCATTTGAATATTTAAGCTAAGCTAAGTAACTACTGATGATAGCTTCATAAAATATTTAAGAGCAGCATTGATCTTCTCATCCAGTCCCTCAAACAAAAAAGGATGTAGGTTGTAGTACCTAGTAGCAGGAAAATAATACATAGAAACTAGAAATTTCTGAAGAAATTTGGATGGGGGCCAATGAAGCAACCCGGAGATGCCGCCAACATGTGGCAATCA
>JBBBVU010000023.1:6842675-6860710 GCA_037177055.1 Atherinosoma microstoma | reverse complement strand
CACACACACACACACACACACACACACACACACACACACACACACACACACACACACACACACACAAATAAAAAATCTATATAACATCTATAATATCTAGGGATGCACCGATATGAAAATTTTGGCCGATACCGCTATCAATATTTTTGCAATAATCAATATCGTTTTTTGTTTTTTTTAATTAAGTTAAAATGATCAAATTCCGTACCAAATTAAAGTTAACATTAGCAGCGTTAGCTTCCCGCCAAAGTTTGTGAACCTCTGGATGGTGGTTTTCCAGATGAAATATCAAACTGGTGGTGTTGAATGATTTGACGTGACATCCTCCTCACATTACTTTGACGTTGCAAGTATTGCATACTGCTTTTCGAGTATCTTCTTTTGATACCGTGAAAAACTACCACACCGCTGACATTGCTTCTCCGCTTCAGTTAAAACCCCCACAATGCTGCCTTAATATCACAGTCACATGTCCAACAATACTGCATGGCCACACCCCCTCTTCCTCCCGACACACAAACACCCGGAAATAAATATCGGCCCAGTTTTATTCATCGGACCGATAGATATTTTTTAAAAATGACCAATATCTCCCGACACCGACATTGAAGCCGATATACCGTGCATCCCTAACAATATCTATATAATATAAAAACAAAGTAAAGACCTATAAGGAGTGTTCATGTGATTTTACACATTTATTGTGAAATTAACAAAATAATCGTAACAATTGTGATTTCTTTTACAATAATCACACAAAGAAAACCTATAAAACTGTCATCCCTAATATAAATACTTACAAGCTAACTTAGCCAATCTTAATATTTGCAAAGCTGAAACCAAACAAGCAAATGTTTTGCAACTGGATTACATATAAAATAAAAATATCAAACATGAAGTTAAACAAAAAAATTTGCCAAATATCTGTTTTTATGTTGACTTTTGATCAAAAATGGATGTTGCAGTTGTATACCAGAACAGACAACAAAGCAGTTTTGATCTTATAACTCTACAAAGGAAAACAATATCTATTGAACAGGATGCTGAATTTAATGGAAATCCTTCTGTTTGTAAAGACGATTCACTCAAAAACAAAAGTCTTATGGTGCTTATACAAAAGTAATTTTCGTCAAAGAATAAAGATGTTAATAAAAAATCCAATGGCACACACACACACACGTGAAAAACCATTTTGAATCTGGACCAACGTATGTACCAAGTGTCACCACCAGGCCTTAAGAAAGAGACTGAATCATCACCATCAGTCCATCATGTGAATAATCAGTTGTTCTCGGGCTTAATGTTTGTTCACATACCATCTTCATCATCATCATCATCACTCTCCAGTCATTCCAACCAAGAGCAGCTGATTTTATCATTAGTGATCGGCTGCTTTGGAACCTGATAGGAATGAAAACCTGCCTACTCTTGGGCCTCAGCAGCACATGGTTGGGAATCATTGCCCTAGATAGCTCCCTCCCTCCCTCTCCCTCACATACACACACACACATACAGAGACACAATCAGCGTGGTTAGATCCAGGACGGTGACCTGGTTGTGCTGACTGATTGAGTTAGGCTCTGAGCAGAAGCCAGAGGGGTGGGGGTGTTGGAGGGTTGAAGGAGTCGAAACCACGCAGAGGGGGTTGGAGGGTGGGGTTCCAACCAAATGTATGGGATACCTCTCGGGGAGGGTAAATAGGGGAGGGCGCTTTTAAGCTGTCATTTCCCGACAGTGTCTTTTCCATCAGAGCAACCAGAGCCATAGAGGAGGTTCCAGGGGGAAGGTCGGCCCTTGCCAGAGGTGGCTGGTGGATGGCGTGAGGGAGGTGAATTTGGCTAAGGGGGGAGGGGGGGCATATAGAGGTGAAGAGCAGGGTGAGGGCTGTAGGGGGGGTGTATCTGTGTGTGCACATTAATCACAGTCATCATGCTGAATATTTGGGTAGTCAGTGTGATGGTGAACATCTAAAAAAAAAAAAAACATTTAGGGATCATAAAAAGCTGATATGATGGCTGCCTCAAATAAGCAGCATTTCATTATCTTCCTGTAATTTGCACAAATAGTTTATCCAGGAAATCATTCAGTAAAAAAGGTGGAAGTCAGTGAGATGTGACACATCTGAGACTCCGATGTGTCTGAGTCTCTGATGCAATCAGACAGGGTTCGCCTTTTTTACTTCCCTATTAAAACTGGCTGTATGTGGACTATTTTAGTAGTTATTTGATTTTTTTTTTTTAAACTAACAAAAAAACCCCAAAACAAATGGGATAAAAAATAAATTCACACCTTAGATCTTTTTTCCCCCACCAAAAGGCAATTTAGACATGCTATACAGACACCAAATGATTTCAAACCCAGATCAGCATTTTACAGATTTGTTAGTTTCTTTTTTTTTTTTTATTTGACCAGTTAATTTAAATACTGATTGGATACATCAGCAGTTCATCAATATAATGTGACATTTAGATTAAACCCGTGAAGGTAGCTTAGCTATAAAATATGCAGTGTGGTAAAAATGTGCAACAAAGTATTAAAAGACCCCAGAACAAAAGCTTATTCAACTAATAATTAGGGATAATGATTTTATTTCTTGTAATCATCTACATTAAATTGAGACTTTGCTGGATAATAATAATGATAACCTGCACATACATGATCATTTTCTTAATTCTTACAGCTGATTTGACTAGTTTACCCCATTCAAGATGATAATATGCAGTACCAGTCAAAGGTTTGGACACACCTATCCATTAAATATGAATGGGTAGATGTGTCCAATCTGCAACACTGCTACTGAAATGCTGTCAATGACAGGAGAATGCTGAATATGAAGTACGCCTAATGTGTTTTTTGCAACAAAAACTGGTTTTTTTTTTTTAAATTTAAGCAAAGAAAAAAAAAAAGGTTGGTTTGACTGTCTGCTTTTAACAATATAAAGCAGGACAGAGGTCCATGGCATGAAAGAGGTTTCTATAAAATTATCAAGCAAATCTGAAGCCAACTTCTTAAATGTACCAAACGAGGAATGCTAATGAGGCATGTTTCCATTAACTGCTCCGGATTTAATTAACTAGATTGGTGCTGTCAGAAGGTGGTGGTGTAGTAATTATGTGGTCGGTTATCAATGCAAGTTCTTTTTTTGTTTATAATTCTGTCATTTACCATAGTCTTTTCTCATGCGCCATTTTAATAATACAAATAAAAATCTAGGGAAACTGAGATATTGCTGAGACAACCGAGTCTCAGATACTGAGACAAAAAGCATATCCTCCTTAATAATAATCTTTTTAAAAAGCGACGTCCATGTGGGCGTCGCATTGCCACCGATCACTGTTGATCTGAGCCAGAGCAGACAAGACGACTGCAGAATCGCCTGACCTCAGAATAAATATCCAATATTGAGTTTTCCTGCTGGAGAGGAAATCCAGAAGCCATTTGGCTATTTAGTCCTGTATGAAAAGGGTGTAAGGTACTGCAGCCAAATCAACATTTGATATTGTTAAAGAGTTTTAATAAAACAAAATAACATTGAAATTAGATTATTTTGTCACATCCAGCAATTTAGGAAAATATTACAGTTTTGATCAATATTCTTATAATTTAAAGTAGATAATACGCAATTTGATGCTTAGCTTTATCTGGACTTTTACACAAAACATATTTTTTTCTTCATTTTCACCATTTTCTAACATTAAACTGATTGATGTTAATATATTAATAGGACTCAGTTGCATGTACATATTGTTAATAAAACTGATATTTGTCACAGTGCTTATGAATAGCTAAAGCTCAAGTAGCCATTACACTATACCCTGTTTAATTTTCAGCAGTTAAATATCAAACTAACCCATGCATCTCAATCACAATACATTTTAACTCAAATCTCTGAGTCATATAAAATACTTTTTTTTTTTTTTTTTTTAGTATTCGATAACTCCTGAAACAACATCGGGTGAGACTGAACCTGATTTATGGAGAAAATTTGTCATTTTAAGTGAAAGATTTTAATAAAACAGTTCAATTCAGTCACATTTTTTTTTCCCAGGTGACTATTCAGCTTTAATAAAAGCTGAGTCATAGTATTACCAACAGGAACTACACCCTACCATGTCATGGCTGAGACCTAAAACAGGGTGTTGGGGTGAATTAAATGACTCATTTGACGATGACGCCTTTGTGGTTCTCCTTTTGACTGAAACGTTCTCTCCACACTCCTAAAAAAAAAAGCAAGGGGAGGAAAACCAGTTCGACCTCTGCTGGAACCAGAGCCAGCGTGCACCAAACCCCCAGGAAGGGAAGAGGTTAATGGGAAAAAAAAAAACTCAAGTAGACAGCAGAAGCAAGTGACGAATCACTTTAATTCCCCCCTTCCCCTCGACTTCACTCCCGCCCACTCCCCCCTTCTCCCTGCCTCACAACTGGTGATCCCTGAGCTCGGATGCACCTGTGCTGGGGAGATAAGGCCCTCTGAGGGCCCCTCATTGTTCCACCCTCGGCTGCATTGTTTGTCATTCCAACAGATGAGGACGGAGGCTGGAATGGATCACAACTAAAAAAATGCGAGACCGAGTGAAAACACTCCAGATGCAACCGTTCCAAAGTGTTTTTTTTTTTTTGTAAATTTGTGCACATTTAAAAACAGATCAAGAAAGATTCACACTGAAAAAACCTCCACTTTGGTTTCTTAACATGACAAAGACAGACATTCAAATACACCCCCTTGTTTTATTGACGTATGACAACAGAGTGGATGAAAAATGACCTCGCTGGCTCGTGTGATGCCATTAGAAATGCACTTAGGCACCCACTTATTGATCACTGATGAAGTCAAGTCAATTTATTTATAAGCACATTCAAAAAACGACAAGCATTGACCAAAGTGCTGCACAACCAAAATTGAAAACGGTTGAAGCGACAGACTAATTCTTGCAAGTAGGCCTGACATTATTTGATACTTTCTTGGTTTAATGGTTTGGGAGATGCTGTGTCAGCAGGTTTTGAAGAAACATGTCAGTTTCCCAAAAGTCCAAAACACAAAATATTCAATTTACATGACAGAGGACCAAAAGAAAAATACATCCAGTCATTTTTTGCTGAGGATAGTTTTCTTTTGATGTATAATAAACTGATGTTTCAGCTCTACTAGCAAGACGTCGGACATCCTACTTCGCTTTTTGTTTCTGTCATAATCTGAGCATAAATAAAATCTGAATTCAAAATATGGGTAGTTGTTTAATGTGTGTGCACAATACTTAGTATGTCTTACTCTGATGTCGTTGCGTCGCAGCTCCACGTCAGTGACGGCGTGGCCGTGGCTGGGGTGGCAGCGGGCGAAGCAGCAGTACTGACACACTGCTGTCTGCTCGGCCTCGCAGTGGTACAGCCTATACTCGTCGTGTTGCGGGCAGGTCCAGGCCTTCACCGCCTCCGCCTCCACCAACAGGTGCCCCAGGGCAGAGCACGGCTGCTGCAGGTGTGTCTGGACGTGGGACTGGCAGCATGGGGCGTTGCAGCGCAGGCAAACCTTCACAGCTGGGAGCGGCGGGCCTCGGCGGCACAGGATGCACTGCAGGACTGGCGTGGTGGCCTTCTCCACGCTCAGGGCGTTGTACTTCTCCACTATGTTGGACAGTTTGTGGTTCTTCTCCAGGCTGGGCTTCTGTGTGTAAGCATGATTGCACTCGGGGCAGCGAGCCAGCGAGGAGTCTTTGGCCCAGGCCTCACTGATGCAGCCCCGGCAGAAGTTGTGCTTGCAGGGCAGCTGGATGGGATCCGAGAACACGTGCAGGCAGATGGGGCAGATGAGCTCCTCCTCAAAACAGTTCCTCCACGTCTCAGCCATGTCAGAGGCCATCGTGGCGCAAGCAGGCATACACAAAGACTTTTCCACTTCTCCCAGACCTCTAGGTCTCTGTCTCTCTAATGAAACCTGACACTTTCTCAGAATGAGCTGTGACAAAAAAGATAAAAGGGCCAGATGCTGTCCTGAAAAAAAAATCAAGTCTTTTTATGTCAACCCTTGTGGCCAAATCAGACGAGCCTCCCTGACAGATGAGGAGTATTGCTTATTAATGCAGCAAGAAGGCAAATTCCAGAAAAACTGACCAAGAGGAGGCCTCAGGCAAAGATGACAACACCTTGGTGATTTCAACACATGAAACAGAGGCTGACGTTATGCAGATTACAGGAAACGGTGCTTTCCTTTCCTCTAAAAATCACACCGGGCCTGCCTTCACAGCTTCTGTGTATGCGTGTGTGTTTATAGGCCTGCTGGTAGCCAAAAGCCCGTGTGCTACAGGTAAACCATAAAAAAATTCAAACAAGGCACAGAGAATTCACTATCTACTCAATAACATTCAATCACGAGATGAATCTGTCTCTGTGTGACACATGAAAAAGACTCTTGATCTTGTCTGCTGCCTGCTCGGGCCCTTACCTTAAGAGCTTCCCCCCCACACTTAAACGTCGGATTATGATTGACTGTGGACCAATTCAGACCAACAAACGAAGCATGAAAAGCATGAGAAAGGACTGCTGGAGCCCACACCCTGATTACTATTCACACACGGGACGCTTTAAAAACCTGAATCTTGTTTCATCGAGCCCTCAAGGACGCTTGATTCCTTCAATAATCACAACGCAGCGCGATGCTTTTGTACGATGAATCATAAATAAGTATTCAAGGAGACTCCACCAGCGATTTAATTATACATACGACCAGAAAACGGCTTGGCAGTGGACAATAAATGCTGTTGTACTGGTCAAATAGATAACACAGGTACCCCCGGTCCATCAATTAGACATAAAAGCGACATTTCTATTTGATGAATAACGCCAGCTATGTGGCACAGTTCGCATATCTGTACACAAGGCCTCAGCTTTTCTACCACTTTTCTATCGACAAAAAAGGCCCTATAATCTCATTAAACTGAAAATCATACCCAGGCCATCATTTCGAGGCTGTTTACTGCATAGTTAATCGTTTTAATGGTCCAGTCCAGCTCCTGCGCACAAAACAAAGGGTTTTAGGATCCGCAGGAATGTTGGCTGCTGTTGCGGAGCAGTTTGCTTCCCCCCCCCCTTCCGACACATCTATCAAATCTCTACTCAAACAAAGATTATCATTATTTTTCCAGATGTATCCTACGTTTAGACTTTGGTCTACCCCTTATACACCTATTGAAGCTTCAGCCTTTAGCCGACAGCATATTTATCTACTTCCTTATCTCAATTAAATCGCGTAAATTACCTCAGACGTCACCTCACCATTTTCTACCATAGCACAGGTACATATAAACACCAGATAGAGTCCATTTCCAAACAAGGACGGTGGTTTCTAATATAAGCTATAGTCATATTTTTTTCCAGGCAGCCATATTTATATATTCAACTAATAAAAATACAAAAATATACCCTCCTGATCTTAAAGGGGACGTCGCGTTTCTGTCCTTGTTGGGGCTAGCTGTCATCAGCCATCTTGCAAATCCTCTCTTTTTTTCTTTAAAAAAAAAAAGCAGATATCCGCCGCGAAAAAGCAGTAAGCTGTTTCACCGAAGCTGCTTTTCGATAGCGGATCTATATACAAACACATTAACGTAAAGTCTCGTCATTTAAATAAAAATAAAACACGTTTTTTTCGGTACTGTAGGTCCGAAGGAGCCGTCTGGACTGGGGTATGTTTCGTGGCCTGATGTGTCCTGGGTGAGTCGACTCCGTGGTTCATAAAAATCCAACACGATTGTGAATAATAATGTGTGTTTTCTCCCCCCTTTCTTTCAGTCTCTATCGGCCAGGCTGTAGGGAGAGGACAGGAATGCAGGCGAGCCGACTTAAAAACGACAAGACAACCGGAATGAAACGTGACTTCCGCTCAGGATTTTCAAAATAAAAACGTCTTTCGATGAAGAAAAAAACAAAATCAGCTAGCAAAATACTTGGCTAGCTAGATATTTAGCTAGGTTATAGTAAAAGAAGAAAAAGTTGTAACACCACAGTTTAAATATGTGCACATATGCATCAATATATACCGAAAAGAGAATTCTTAATTATTCTAACTTGCCATGTCCATCAATCAGGCTATTGTGGCCTTTTGGTGCCTCGGCTCCCTTTGTAGGGATGAGAGTAAATTAAACTTTGCACAGAAAGTAAGTCAATTATTTATCCACTTTAATAATATCAACAAGCATTGAAATATATACATTTTGAAAAGAGTGATTAGTCCCCTGTACAATAAGGTATAACTTGTAGAATTTGAGGATTTGGGAGTGGAGAGGATGGCCTGGAATCAGTCCGGACCTCAATCCAATTAACACGTGGGATCAGCTGAATGTGCAAAAGTGACCAACACAACCACGCAATAAAATTTGACCTGCATGAAGAGGAAGTGCCAATTTGTGGCAGTGTATGGTTCCTCCCCACACTCCTGAGGCCTCTGTTTGTTAAATGAATACATAGTTAAATTGCCAATATGTCTTGTTTCTTCAAACCTTAATCATGCAATCTGATAAACAATGTCAAGAGTCAGTAGCAAAATAAGCTGTATGGCAATTCCGGAAAAAATTTGTCAAGTTTTTCAGGGGCACAACCCACACACTGAACTCTGCCGCTCAGCGGCATGCATTTTCCTTACAAATTTGGCACCATTTAAAAGGGAAATAAATTTGCTTTCCAACAGTTTGATATTCATTTCCAGAAGCATTGTTAGAGCAAAGAAATATTTGAACAAACAAAAATGTCCTTACTTTTTGTGCTAGGTTTATATATGATAAAGTTTTTACACGATAAGAAGTTGATTTATTTTGCTATCTTAAGAATTTGGCCTTTAGTTTACTTGAGATCACTTGAAGTGTTCTGAGCTTTGTCATGAGCCACTTTCAGACTTGCATTGCGGAATATGTGCAGTAAAGTCCATCCTCTCTTTAACCGGAGTTGTCTTTTCAAACATATCGCTTCCCCGCAGACTTTTAACGTCGCGGCTACGTTCACACACAGGGAAATGTTCCGGATAAGTCGGTTGTTGAAACAGGGTACGACGTCTTTGTGTTGCGACTTGTCCGGAACATGTCACTTGCGTTCAGGCAAGACAACGTGCCGCAACATTACCGCTCTTATGACATGGAGGCTAGCCGGTAAATGTCCGCTACAGCTCCGGGGTAAAAGAGCGGGACTTTTGTCTGAATGCAACCGGTATAAAAGACAAAGTCAGCAACATTACCACTTTGCAGAGCAAGTCTGAAAGGGGCTATATTGAGATTAATTCGTGGTGATTCCAAAACAAAAAGGAACGGTTCCTGTGGTAACACCTTATTTCATCCATCATTATTGTCATGACATTTGGGGAGGATAAGTAAAGACATGCATTCATAATTCTGTTAGCTGCTTTGAGTTAAGTACAAGGCAGGTAGCTGTTTAGCTCATCCCATGTGCAGTGGAAGGACAGACAAACCTGTTATCTTGAGAAATTAAAATATTGGTTATTCTGAAATTACGTTAAAAATTGTTTCCAAGCATGACTTTTCTTGACTTCCACACATACATTTACATAAATGTTTCTTTAAAAAATCAATGATTTAAAAACCATCTTACACTATTTATTTACTGTATATATTTGATATCTCTTAGACTATTTTGGCTTTTTACTGTGTTCAGCACTTTGGTCAGCCTTGTTGCTGTTTTAAATGTGCTTTACAAACAATGTGGTATGGTATGATTAAAAAATAAAAAGAACCAGTTTTTGCTTTGTCATTGTGAAATATTGTGTAGATTGACATAAAATAAGAAAAAAGGAGGCAATTAAATTAATTTGTAGTTGGAAACTTTTGACAAATGTTCAGGATGTGTTTCATCTAATTATATGAAAAGCTTTTTGAATTAGCTTGCTAATTGTGTTTGTGTTCAGTAATTTTCATTATTCATATGTTTGACTGAAAATACAACCGTCATAATGATTTCAATCATCAATCACTTTTTCAAGCGTTTTCAAAAGTAAAATAATCAATTGATTAAGAAATATTAAGATTAATCCACAGCGTGGTAGTGGTTACAGAGGTGGACTTGGGTCTGGAGAACCTGGGTTTGTTTGAGTCCCCTGAGTGCCAACAGAGATAAACCACTGTGAGCAAGGCTCTTAACCCCCCACAACTACTCTCTGGGTGTCGAAACATGGTGGCCCACTGTTCTCTAGTACATCTGGAGATGGCAAAATGCAGAACTGAATTTCCCCATTGAATTAATAAAGTAAAAATTATTATTTTGTCTCTGTGCTGAACACTTTTACCTGCTAACAGTGACTGACACAAATTTAAAGAAGTACTGCTGAACTTTTAGTCAATGAGGCGTCCCCCCATTGACAGCTAATTTGGTATCCATCATACATCCCACCGGAGGTCTCTCCAGCAAGTAAACGACGATTCCAGGAACGTACATATCACTGTGCCATCAAAAGGAGTCAGAAACAGATATTTCTAAGGTCAGAAAGTTACATGGTGCCATTTTAATCTCACACATTTTACAACTGTTCTCATATTGGTCTTGTGATATGGAGTTTATATTAAAAGACCAATTCACATTACAGTCTAAACATGGAGATACAGTTTTTTATAAAGGTATAAACTGAAAGCAGGGGGAAGCATCTTAAGCTCAATAACAGCTGGTGGATGTTAACATTTACAGTCATGTGTTTTCCTGTGACTAATCTAAGCAAACGAGCTGCTGGCTGTTGCTTCATATTTACCTGAACTAGATGAGACAGGTCATCAAACAGGAAAAAGAGAGCATATTTACTATATGGAACCCTTATTTTCCAGAGCCCAGATGTATTTGGATACATTTGAAATTAAATGCTCATTTGATTAATTTATTGAGAACATTTGCATTAAAGTAAATGCCTGGCACCAGGGAATGTGTTTCTGCCTTCGTGATGGTCTGACAGGCCTCTGCTTAAGTTGTCTTCTGTAGATTTTGGTTTGCAGGTCTTTCTGTATTTTGTCAATCAGAGTGAGATCGGGTAATTGACCCTATTTCAGAATATTCCACTTCTTTATCTTCAATAACTCTTGGGTTGCAGGTGTAGTATGTGTTCAATTATCTGTCACATTGAGATGCCATCCAATCAACTTTACTGCATTAGGCTGAATATGTCAACATAGTTCAGATTCCACCTAAATGTTTTAGTCTCTTGTCACATTGTCAATTAATACTAGCGTCACAGTGCCATTGGAGGCCATATGTGCCCATGCCATGTAACAGTTTCCAGATGTTTTGTACACTAGTAAGGGATCCCCTGCACTTGTTGTCTAGTTGTTGCCTTTATTGTAGACCTGGATAATAATATGTCTTCGTCATTCAGAGAATTCTTCACATGGATGGATGCAGAGATGGCAAGTAACGAAGTACAAATACTCCATAACTGTACTTAAGTAGATTTTTCAGGTACTTTGAAGACTTTTTACTTTTACTCAGTTACATTTTCAACATGAATATCGGTACTTTCTACTCCTTACATTTCCCAAAATGGCTCGTTACTTTCTAGCCTAAGCCTTTTTTTTTTGTTTGGCGCTGCGACACCAATGCACGTGAACAATTCTCAATTCAGAATAATTAATTCAGAATTAAAAACCATCGGGTAACCGTTGCCAATGTGAAGGGTTTTTCATTGAGCTTCACTGAATGCACAGTGTGCAACTTTTTCTTTTTTTTATTTATTTGGCAGGGAGATCGCACCGTCTTTATTGTAGCAGAAAATAGCTGGAGAAGCTTATTTTCATCTGTAGCTCCTGGGTGTGCCGCTCACAATAACACACCTGTACAGTGTTAAACAATTTTTACCTGATGTGTTAATAAAAAAAGTGCTACTAAAAAGGTTGATGAAGAGTTGGGCCTATGAGCAGCATGATGTGTGACGTCATAGTTTAGAAGCTAAGTGAATGTACAGAAGTGTGATGTGTTAACCTGAAGTGTACAATACTAAAGTACTATGATGAAGTACATGAGGATACTAGGCAGGTAGTGGTTGTTGCTAAAGTAGAATCCATATAAATTATCCTGTGTTTAATAACTTTGCAGCCAGTGAATCATGCAATAGAAATACTTTTTACTTTTAAAATTACTTTTGAGTACATTTCAGAGCCTGTACTTTTTACTTTTACTTGAGTAAATATTTGGAGCAGTACTTTTTACTTTTACTCAAGTTGTTTTTTTACATAGGTATTTTACTTCTACTCAAGTAAATCTGGGTACTTTTGCCATTTCTGGCTGGATGATGCAAAGACGTTTTTCTTCACTGTGGAAAATAGTAAAGAAAGGCTGTTTTATACCTTCACAGAGGTATCCATCTGTGTCCCTCTCAGGCCCTGTAGGCCGCCTTTTTTTTGCCGACATGCAGTTCTCCAAAAAGCTAACAGTGTAGATAAAGATGATGCTATATGCTGATTGGTTGAAGGTTAACTTGAACTGTCTAGTGCCTGGACAGGCTGACAATAACAGATTTCATGACAAAAGAGGACAATGCACCATAAATGATAAATAACAAAGAAAATTAGTTGATAACACAAACAACTGTAAGACAAGCCTCATTATATAACACTTAATTATATTCCATTAGAAAGCACATCTTTGTCCACTATGACATCTTTTCCACGCCAGTAATGGACAAACAACTGCACCAACACAGCCAAGAGCAGCTCCTATCTCAGATATTTGTGAGACTGCTCCTATGTGGCAGAAAAACACTATTACATGGCCCAAACTTGTGTATGTTCGGTTAAAAGCGTAACATGGATGCCGACATCAAAAGAAGCAAATCAATAGTTTTACCAAACTTCTGACTCTTCTTTTTATACTCTTAATGTTTCTGTCAAATAATCAACCTTTTACATGCACAAGTGAGAGAAAATAAAGGCTAAACCTTTCCATGAATCAGCTTTTGAGTCAGTTTTACAAATAACATCCACAGGTCTGTGGATCAGTTGTTTAAATTGAATTGAATTGATCCCTACTGATGTTTTCTGATATCTTTAGGGCTAATATTCACTTTGGTTTCAGTCTTGCCCAGAGTTGTTTTGCAGTAAATGGTAACATCCTCTAAAAATGATAGATGGGATATGTTCAGAATTCTCATTCATGTCCATCTGCTGAAAGCCGAGGACTGGGGATCCCTAAAGGCAAAGTTTGCGGCAACCACTTTGTCTCAAAATGCTAAACTATTGCAGTGTCTTGTGAGAGGCGTTCTATTCTAGGACTATGGAGTACCATGATCGCTATAGGCCAATTGGTCCCTGAACAATGTAGTGAGAGCATGGTTCGCATTGAATTGGGTGCTAGAATCCACCAGGGGTTTTCCTTTTTTCACAGACTCTGTTCATAAACTTTGTACCCAATTTCTAAGTGCAGCCAAGGGGCAGGGGCTTTCCAGTTTGGTTTTACATTGCATCACCGCTTTTTGCAGATGATAGGGGTCCTGTTAGTTCCATCGATTTGACCTGCATCCCACAATGAAAATGAAAATATTTACGTTCGGTGCCATAGTCCTTGATTAGAAAAGGATGAGTTGCTCTCTCTGGGGTTGGGAGTGTGTCACTGGTTCAAGTGGAAAAGTTTAAACAATCCTGGGGTCTTGTTAATGAGTATGGGTAGAACAGAGATTGTTAGGCAGATTGGGACAGTGTGGTGAAGTCAACTGAAGAGAGATCTAAGCTGAAAGGGGAAGCTATCAATTTACCATTAAGGCTGAGAATATACTTGTGTATCATGGCTACCTTGTAGATTTTTAATTTGTTTGAAGCATAGTTTGTGGAGGTCCTCAGAAATGAATGCTGCACGTTCACAAGCTGCAATATACAAGTTAACAGTGGGGGCAGTGTAGGGACCATGTAAGATAACAGGATGGATAGCAGTAAAAATTATGGGAAGTGACATGGCAAGATACGGCAAGATACGTTACTGTCATTATTTCTGTTGTGATCTCAAAATTAACCAAATGCTAACCTCCATTATTGTCACTACGTTTATATTTTTCTTTACACCCTACAAAATTGGGCAACTCTGTCTGGTCTGAGTTGTCTAATGTGCTCCCTAACGGAATCCTTGGTTAAAAACCATAGTGCATAAGCAAGTACATGAACAATTATACTCACGATGGAGCTGGTTGCCTACACAAAGGCAAGTATATTCTTGGCCTATAGTTATACAGTTATGAGACCTATACAGTTATGAACTGTGGCTAGAGACAAACAAAGAGATTGTAAACTATTGCAATCGAAGACAAGTTTGGATGCAATCCATTGGTTTTCCTAAACTAGGCAGTTATTTTTTATGAATTGGCTTAAACACAGTTATTATAAACTGGACAAAGGTGGATTTAATTTAATTGGATCATGATGGATTGGTTTGAATTGATTATGTTCCTTGAGATGACTGCAGTGAATTGGCGCTATACAAATAAAGCTGAGTTTAATTGAAATTAACTGAACATAAGAAGCAAAAAATTAGCTTCTTCCAAAGGGCGACTGGCTTATGGATATGAAAAGGAGGTCAATCTGGGAGATGTCTTTGAAAAGAGCCAGTGGAGGTGGTTATCTACATATGTTCTAGATGTTCTCCAGACATCTCTTAGCGAAGGTGTTTCAGATGTGTCCTAATAGGAGAGGGCCGCAAACAAGATCCACTCAAGAGATTATATCTCTCGGCTGTCATAGGAGTGCCTCAGAGTCCCCTCTGGAAGGAATGGAGGATGGGGTTGGGGAGAGGGAGGTCTATCTTTGCCGAGACTATTCATTGTTTACTACAACCTTGTAAACAGCTATGAACATTTTCCCTCCTGAATGCTTGTACATTCTATGTCTGAAACAAAAATTGGGATTGCTTGGATATATGACAGCAAAAATGTTCAAAAACACAAACGCTAGCTGTGTATCAGACTAAAAAAATGGATGGAGTGAGTCATGGTAGTCTTGATCTTTATTTTGAAGCTTGGTCGCAGAACTTCCGGTCTGTTTATGGCGCGCTCTGGTTCACCTGACGCAGTTTCTCGACAACATCAGCCGCCCCCTCTTTCCTCTACTCCCCCTTCCCACCACCTCTCTGTCTCTCTCTCTCTCTCTCCCTCCCTCCTTCCGGATCAACGCTACGGCCGTCACGTGACCTGTCACACAACTGATGTGTGTCACGTTCAAACTGGGAGGAGCGATGGGCCGAACCGGTGAGGACAGGCCCGGAAACCCATTTGAAGAGTTTTCTGCATGTGTTTACGGGCCTGGACCTTCATCACGCGCCTCTGGAGAAAATATCTAATTAATGTGTGTTTCTGCATGTTGATACTGCAGGAAATCATTATGGCTTATTGAATGGAAACCCTGTGTGTAGCAGCATGATGGTGTTGATGATGCCATATCTTTTGTGTAAAGTATATGATACAACAAAAAAAGAGAGAGAAAAGACGAGCAAAAATGTAACATTTCTTTACAAGGACTTGTATTATCGTTATTATTTTTGTTGTTTTTGTAAAAATGAATTTGAAATTCTAAAGTATTGCAACACTGACCTAGAGTATCAACAAATATGTGCAGTAAATTGGGATGGATTGAGGTGGCACGTGATAAAGGCCATCTCTAGGCTGCAAACACAGTAAAATAATCAGATAAGAGAAATGTTAAATGGATGCGATCCGTTTTAAATTCCGGGTAAGAAAATTCAATAGCAAACTTTGCATTGAAAAGACCTTGAATATCTACAAAGGACAGCAGGAAGCTTCTTCACACCATCTAGCCAAGTGAAAAACACTCCACAGGGGGTAGAAGTTACCATTCAAGCATACATTAGAGAGAAGACTTAACAACAGCAAAAACTGAGAGTTTTTTTTAAATATTTAGTCTGATTTTATTTTATTTCAAATTTAAAAAAGTTTCAAACTACAAAAGTGTCTAAGATGAAATGAAATACTTGTCTTGTAACCCTTTTGTCCACAATAACTTAGCAAAACACAACCCATAATGCACTGATGATAACACTAAACACATTGTTTCAGTTAGCCTGAATAATTGTTTCATATCTTTTACTTGTTATTTGTTTAAACCTACATATTTGACATGTTTTCATGTCTTCACTGCCCCCCTCTCCACCAAAACAAATCATAAAGCCAGAGCAACATCCTTTGACCAATAAAGATCAGCGAGTATCAAAATGAATGAAAGGAAAATGTATTTTTGGAACGTTTCATGATCTGGAGCTTTTAACAAATGTCTGTCTGTCCATCCATCCATCCATCCATCCATCCATCCATCCATCCATCTCACTTATGAGTACAGCTTAAATGTTTACATCAAAGCTAAGATTCTGCACTTTGGGGTCAAAACTCATTATTTAAATGCAACTTCAAAAAGATTTGATAAACAACTGAAAGAACAACAACAACAACAAAGGTTTCACTGTTTGGATCATTCAAAACTTAATAACACATCCAATATAATGTTGTATCACCATTAGAGGTGGAAGTTTAAGTCAATGACTATGTACTTATAATATTATATTCAGTTTGTAAAATCTTTGTATGTAAAGTAAGTAGCATCTGTCAAATAACTGTAGGAAAGTAATATGTCTATTTTGCCATTGTTGTCATACAGACTAACAAAACGTAAATGAATATACAAATACAAATGATGATGATGAATAATGAATAAAATGAAAGATACTTTATTAATACCAAAAGGAAAATACAATGTTGTTGTACTTTTGTTTTGTTTTAAAAAAATAAAAATAAAAATAAAGACAATAATAATTCATTAGAGGAAGATATTGCCTTGTTCCAGAGGGTGATGGCTGCTGGCAGGAATGATCTCCGGTACCTTTCTGTCTTGGATTGACTTTACGAAACCTCACACTGAACACACCCTGTTGTTTCTTCTCTGTGTTGGGTAGAGGATCCGAAGAATCGTCCATAATTTCCAGCAGCTTGTGCAGCATATTTTCCTGGACAATCGGCTCCAGAGTTATCTCCAACACAGAACCAGCTTTCTTCATCAGTTTGTTCAGCTTATTTAAGTCTCTGGCTCTGATGCTGCTGCCCCAAATAAACGACTTTCCACAGCAGACTCATAGAAGATATGCAACATCTTGGTGCAGACATTGAATGATCTCAGCTTCTTTAAGAACTAGTCTGCTCTGTCTCTTCCTGTAGATGCTTCTGTGTTGCATTTCCAGTCCAGACTGTTGTCCAGCTGAACTCCAAGGTACTTGTTTTCCTCCACCACCTCCACCTCTTCTCCCTGGATGTAAACAGTGTTTTGTTTGCTCTTGTTTGTCCTGAAGTCAACAATCATCTCTTTAGCTTTGTTTGTATTTAAGATGAGGTGATTATTTCACAGTTCTCTGTACTCAGCTTCTTGTCCATCACTGATTCAACCGCAGAGTCATCAGAGTATTTCTGCAGCTGTCAGGACTCAGAGCGTCGAATTCAAAAACTTATTTAAAGTTACATTTATAAAGTTTTATGAGAAGTTAAAATCTTAAACGTTGCATTTCACCCAATTAAAAATATTGAATTACTCATGAAGCTTCACCCTAAAGAATTCTCAGAGATCAGTACGTTATAGTTTTATTACAGAATAAATTCTAATAGTTTAAAAGTTTTGTTCACCCCAATACCGGCTTACAGACACAGAAATATGTACTATTGTATATATTTATATATAGCATTCACATATGTGCTTAAAACCTACTAAAACATAGAACAGGCATTGCCTGATCTTCGGTCCTCATTTTGTGTACGAATTTAAAAACAAAGATTGAATCACTGAAATGATTTGAAATGTTTTATTAACTGATCACAAATCGAGTAAATCTGAAGAGAAAAGAATCAATTCAATTCAATTCAATTCAATTCAATTCAATTCAATTCATCTTTATTTGTATAGCGCTGTTACATGAATGTGTTGCATTCCTGACCTGTCTTTTTTTCTCTGCTTGTGTAGGCTCCTCCTCCTCCTCTTAGGTGGTGGCTTGCCAGCCAACCGGTGCCTGGGAGGAGCCTATAAAAGGGC
>JBBBVU010000023.1:6778470-6821248 GCA_037177055.1 Atherinosoma microstoma | reverse complement strand
GGCTGCAAAACAGAGCAGATCCCCATAGACTCCCATGTTAAAAAGACCAAATTCACAGCAGAAATAAACATGTTTACCACCTGGTTCAAAAAAACATTTTAGGTTTAATAGTTCAAGTTTACCTTCATGATTCTACCTTATCTGTTTAGATGTTATTTCATCTTAAAATTGACAGGTGGCAGATATCCTGCAAAACGAGGCACAGAGTAGCACAACCTCGATTTTTACCCAGTTAACATCGCACATTAGCTTTAGCCCGCCTACCTCCGTTAGCTGGTTAGCTCCCGTTTCATCAAAAGATGAAATATTTTCTACTACACAGACACAAAGAAACACTTACCGTCGTACTTAAATTGCATAAAACCAAAAGGATTGTTGAAATGTGACAGCCGGTTCCACTCCCTCGTGTCCATATTGTCTTTGTACAAAAACAAACGTATGTTGGGAAGAAAACTCTTCCGGAAAGCCTCATCCTTTGAGTTTCGCAGCGACTTAGCACAAGTCTGTTTATAATTAAAAGATTAAATTATAAAAGACAAATCTGTTAGAGAAAATGCTCGTGTGGCTAAAACTCATTTTGTGAAAGTTCAGGAAACATATGCTAGAAGTTATTCAAACCAACTGATGGTAGCTGAAGATATAAAAAAAATTAAAGAAAACAAAAAGCAAACAGGACACGTTTGCAGGCTACATCAAATGCACACAAGTGAATGCATGGCTCATCTGACCCACACCCATAAAAGTTAGCTTTTGGGCTTATTGTCTTAACATACTTACCATCAGTCTAGGTGGGGCATCCTCATTATAAACATCTTCAAAATCCCACTGAGGAAGCTTGTTGAAAGATTTATGGAAGATGATGGGAATAGGCGTCTGGGCTTGTGGAGATGTTGTAATTATTAGATCATTTTTTAGTTTAGCTTCTGAGCTCCTCCAGGCTGTATCAGCATTTTTTGCTGTGTGTGAGGTGGTGCACACAACTGATAGCAGAGTCCTGTTTCCTTTCTCTTGCTGTAGTTTAGTATAATTATACAAGCTGCCTTTTACGCTGAACCTGTAGTTTCCTGAGAAGGCTCTCCAGCTGATTCTTAAAAGTTGATTTGAAAAAACAATAGAAAAACATTAGCAAGATCAATGCTGCACCTTTTTTCTTTTACAAAAATCAACAAACTTAGAGACTGATTTAAAAAAAACTTTTTTTACCCCAATAGAATATACAGAAACAAAGCTTACCTGATGTTTTCTGGTAAATGTTCCCTTGACAGAATATAAAGAGGAATGCTGACTGAAATAATCAGAAGGAAAAAAACAATCTTGGCAGTCTGACCTGCCATTCTTGAGTGGACGATTTGCTCTATAATTAAACGTGAGCAAATTACCAACTTTTGGCAGGTGTTAGACAAATAAAGTCTTCAACCAAAAAAAGCCTCCACACCATGCTTAATCTTCCTTAATCACCTCCTCTAGACAAGCCAGACAAGACACTTATAACCAGGTGGAAAATCAGACTGGAGCATTTGATACCTTGATATTGGAGGTGACTGGGCAGGGCTATGATACAATTTACTGTCAAAGGACAAACATTGAAGCAGAAACACACACACGCACACAAACAGCCTCACAATAATCTGGTTTATTACACAACAGTCTAATAGAAAAAAATATTCCTTTATCCCATTTCTGGTATTATTTGCATGATAAACTGCTCCGTCGCATGAGTGTGTGCATGACACATGGAAAAGACTGCAAAATTTAAAACACAAATGAGACCAGTTATTGAAAGAGTGGACTGCTCAGCCATGTTGAATACTGTCAATAAATATATATACATGTATGTATTTGGTGTGCTGGATAAGTCCTTCAGTTGAGCTCTGGAGTAAAAGAGCGCAGGTATGAAGTAGATCCCATTTAGAAGTCTCAGATGGAGTAAAGACGGAGCTGCTCCTCTACATCTCCCTCTGACATATCTCCAAACGTCTCCTTGTTATCCTTCAACAGCTGGAAGATGGCGGCCAGCTGCTCACGCTGCACCCTAGGAAGACAAATACCAAAGAAACCCTGAGCGATATTGGAAACAAATGATCCGACACAATCATGATTACTTGCACAAATACATCAAGCAAAAAACCATCTTTATTAGATATACATATGAACACAAAACTGGTGTATTCGTGTAACAAACCAAAACATGAAAACATATATCAGACAGAATAAAATAACACACAACAATTATGCTGATAACCAACATAAACAAATAACCATTTTACTGTAATCACAAATAGATTAAGCTGCAAATGATTAACCAATTTTAAATTTAACAAAAAGTTCAATCATATTCTGGTTGAATATTTTGACAGGACTGCTAGAATAAAATGTAAGACGTTACAAGGATTTCTACAGAGATTGTCGAGTGACATAGGTAGAAAATATTTTACGAGGCCAAATGTTTCTGATAATTGCCCATGGGTAAGAATAATGTGGAAAAACAACAAACTGTAGCAATGTCTTTATAATCCATGGTTACGAGATAATGACTGTTTTGCTGTATACGGAGCGGCCTCTGTACCGTAAAGTTGCTATCCATGTCTGACTAGATCATCCAACTTTGTTCAAGTCAAGTTCAGCTGGTCAGAATGAGTTGGCGAGGCTTATGAAATTTAATGAAAAATTACTTGAATGTGAGAGGACATGGATGGCCCAACTCCTCCTAGTCACTGTTTCTATTATCAGAGATGAATTTAACTATTCTAATTTTATTTCAGTCTTGGGATGAATTATAATATAGTCACCTGTCGTAGTTAAAATGTGCCATTTATGAATAATACATCTGATCTCGTGAAGTACTAAATATAATTTAGAATTTATATAATGTACACTGCCTTAATGTATGATGTCTAACGATGTCTGGGGTACTAATTTGATGCTAACTTCAAGAATATTAGATTGTAATAGATATAAAGAATTGCAATAATATATTTGACAGACATTCACTGAAAATTTTAAACAACTAAAACTAATTGTTGCCAATATAAAAACTTCCACTGACATTAGGTTTCATCATCTATGGGATGGAACAAAACTCAGACTCTCAAAGGCAGAATGTTTGAATACTGGTGCATCAATAGATTGACAGGCATCAGAAAATTCATTGTCACACCTATTTGGAAATGCTCCAAAGTTTCAGCTGCTAGTAAATTAATTAAACAGAGCCATCTTGTTGAATGGGTTAGGATTGATGATCATTTCCTCAATTTCTAAAGCCCCTTTCACAAACCTTTACAAACCAGGACTGATGCACCTTCAGGTGTGATTTGTGTAATGAGCGCATAGACTAGAGTTAATCCACCTCTGACACCACTCTGAGCTGGCTTGGAGATAGTAACAGAGACAGAACAGGCCCCCTTCATGTGAGTTTTCACACATCAAGTCAGCATTAAGGGATGCAATGTGAACTTTTTGATGACGCATGATGTATGCGTCTATGCGAGGTCATTGAGCACAACAATGTCCACGGACTGGCGAGATGGTATGAGGGATATATCAGATGCACATTGTATACGTCACTTCACCCTAACCCATCCGAGTTGACGTTACGCTTCCTCTGATTCTGCAACGCCACAATGATTTGTGAAGGGACCCACTGGCGCGGGATGAAGCCAACTTGTTTGGTTCAGTTGTAAATGTGCAAAATGTTGCTTAGGGTGGGGCTCACTGTTGGGGGTAGATTGATCTGTGAAGGGGCTTAAGTGACTGATGGGTTTTATTAACGAATATCTTATCAGATCGTCTCAGTGTTGTCTTACTTTTACTCCCCCTTGTGGCCAAGCACAGGAAAGTCCCCAAAGAATAAACTAACCTTGGTGGCGAATGAAGATAATTTATAATCAACACCTGCTGTGACACAGCTGAGGAACACACTTCTAATGGCTGATAACGGGGTAGCAGGGGAAGGGAAAGCGGGACCAGATCAGTAACACTGCACAGTTACATCAGTCGCTTCGTGGCCACATGAGGATAAAAAGCTGCTGAGGCAAATATCACTGCTGAGGTCAAGGCTGGTAGTGCAAATTAGCCTGGAGTTGTTTTCATACAATGGCCAGAAAGGGACTCTTCTGGGGTAAATAGGTGAGAATAACTCATACTTTACCACACATTTGCTCCTTTCTCAGGCTCACAGATAGTTAAAATCTGTGGTGGAGTAAATCCTGCAATGATAAGAGCAGGGTGTGCAGATGCATTACAGAAAAACACTTTTTCTTTCTGTTGAAGCAGCGAGAAAACCTTTTGAGCGGCTTCTCGACTTTAAGTCTCCTGCCATTCATCGGCCAGTCAGCTTAATGCCTGGCAAGGGCTCAAGCTTGCTTTACTCAGTCCAGCCTAAAGCTGAGCGGTGATACACCAGATAAACATGCAAGGCTCCGAGTGAGAACAGCACACGTGACGCAGCAAAAGGAAGGGAGGAGGAAGTGACACCGACGCAACCATTTTCAATAGATATGTGTCTCAAAGCTTTCTTGTTTGATTTTTTTTTTTGTAGTTATGGGATGGCATGGGTGAATAGAGAAGGGTAGACTAGTTTTCAGCTGTAATTGATCATTTGCACAGATCTGTCTTCATTAAAACTTCTGGGTTGCCATGTTTTTTAGAGTGTGTTCCTCAAACTTAAAAAAAAGCTGGCAGCTCAAAAAAAAAAGTGGATCCAAATGACAAAAGCCATATTTGTAGCTTTTACTGACCTCTGCTCCTCCTCCAACTCCTCTTTGGACATCATCCTCTCTAAATGATGGGATCGTGCCTTTCCAGGGACATACTTCAAGGAATCATTTGAACCCGTTTCTATTTTCTCTGTTTAAACAGATAAAAAAGAATACATGAGTCAACCCTGAAATATTACATAACAAAGACAGTGGATATTAAATTTTCAACTAACAAGTTCTTCCAAAGCATTAAAGCGCTCACCGTTGGTCCCTGGGCTCTCTGCGGCTCCTTCAGTCTGGGGGTAAGAGAAAGCACACTTTAGGAGCTCTGTATCAGAGAGCCCAATGTACGACTTCCGGTTTCTCCCTGATGAGGCCTCCGATGACGACTCTACCTCTAAACTCAAGTGCCTGGATCCACAATTGGGGGCGGACAGGCTGGACGTGGATGAGTGCTCAGCTGTTGCTGCTTCTTCTGTGTGAAGATGGGAGTGTTCCTCCTCCTGTTAGATGGCATCACACCATCATTTTCCAAAGACTTTTTGCTTTTCAAGTATCAACCTGTGCGACCAACAGCTAAACTGCTCGTGTTACTAGCCATTTCTCCTGGATTTGGGCCGGTGACTGAAAAAAAGTTTAAATTTTTCCTTAATTTGAAATTAAATGTTCTGCTCCAAGTCTCACTGAAACATCCTGCCGTCTTTAATAGGCATTTATAAATTTACACATGCAATTTACAAAAAGGTCAAGGAGGTTATGACCGGAGGGGTGTGTGGAGGCTGGTGGCCCTTTAAAGAGCAATGCCTCATCACTTCTTTTCAGCAATTTCAGCAAGAAACACAACAGAATTAACTCATGTTGGGTTTATGTTGCTGAAGTTCCAGAGTTAATGCATCCTGATGTATCTTATGTCTTGTGTTTATTTTACCTTTCTAAAGTACTGGACTTGAATTGACTTTATTCAACGTGTAGGTCCAACGCTTGCTTTCTATGTCCTTAACAGAGTAATCTTTTTTATAAAAAACAAATAAACAAAAAACCTCCAAAGATAATCATTTCAATGCCCCAAATAAATAAATAAATCCATCCAGCCATTGCCTATGAATGAAAAATAAATGAATAAAGAAATGCAAAATAAATCAACTTTAGTAATATTTACAAAACATGAATAAAATCATACAATTTCAGAAGCTTAGGACTGATTGCTTTCGAGATTATTTAAACCAATACATATGTTGTACACAAATCAGAAATAAAATGAGAGCCTGCCTAATATAAAGAATATCCGAGGGTGTCCCGTGCTGAGCCTTCGCTATGATCCTATGGACTCTGTGAGATGTGGAATAAGGGCTTGGTGGATTGGGCTCACTTCTCACAGATGCCATCAAATCAGTATTTGGGGAGATTGTTGGCTGGATGGACACCTGAGAGGGCTTATACTGTACACCAAGTCAAGATCAATGGATGGGGGGTGTTCCTAGCAGAGCATTGCGTTAAAACATGAAAAACATTTTTACCCACTTGTGGTTTTAATGCTACGGCTGATTGGTGTAAATGTAAGCTGACAGTTACAGTTCAGCTGCTTACTGCTGCAACCTTTGACCTTACAGATTACGTAAAAGGAAACTACAAATAATGTGAAACTTCTTCATCAAGACTGGAGCAGGTAAAATTTGAAAATGCTGCTTGCATGTTATAATAATCAAAGTGAATCACATGTACAAGGCTAATAAATCAGAAGAAGCTATTTATGACTATTGCTTTATACTTCCCCATTATATCACATAAACTCACATGCCAATCAAATTATCATACTGTTTCCTGTATTGTGTTTGAATGTCGATACCTATTTAAACAGTTTTAAAATGTAAGGATTTATTCAAGGACTTCTTCCATCTGCGTTGCCATGGAGCTTGACTATCTGAGCAGGACGAATTCTTTACTCCGATTAAAAGGAGAATTACAGAATGAAACACTTCATGAAAGCAAACAAGCACACCTCTCTGTTTGTACACTATGACAGACAGATAAGAGGCCACTTACTGAACGCACAGATTTAACTACATCCCAGTGATCGTGTGAGCTCCCGCTGATCTCAGTCCAGTCGACCACTTCCTCCTTCTTCTTCTTCTTCTCCTTCTCGGCTACATGGCCGTTCTGCTCTAATCCTCCGGCCGCACCGTCTACTTTGTGTCGGAAATAACTCCGCGCGTTTGCGAAGTCCGCTGCGGGCGATGAGCCTTTGAATATCGACGTTGCGACCACGATAGCAAGAAGCGTGAAAATGATAGCCGATATAATAAAAGTTAGACCCATTGTTCCGCTTTTCTCCGTTCACCTGCGCCTTCACAGCCTACATTCAACTCACTCGGCCATCCCGCAGCTTGTGATAATCCTCACCAAACATCAACGTTAACCGGCCAGCTTTTTGCGGGATACGGGACAATCTCCTCTCCGACGGGGACGTCACATCCTCCGGTTACTCCCCCCTCCCCCCTGTAGTTGTACCGTACTGGAACTTGGGCTGGACAGGTGGGCTGGCACGGCGCGCTGCAACGTGCTCAGGTCGGAACTGCTTGTATGTCCCGTCGTTAATCTCCTCAACGGGACAAACTCACTTCATTGAAATGGTTTCTGACAGAACTCGTGTACGGGAGGAGCAGGCTGATGAAGTCAAGCGGGTTAACAGTCAGTTGATGTTTTCTCACCTGAGGAAACACCTATCAAGCAGAGATTAAATGTGAAGTAAACAACAACAAAAAAGCAATTTGGGCACAAATCAACCCCATTTATCTGCTTGTTTGTCCCAAGAAACCAACATAACTTGGATCAATAAAAGTCCTGATTCAACAAATACAAGTTCACAGAATAAAATGACCCAAGCGCCGAATCACACCCTGCTATGAAAACCCAATTTCCGCCACTCACATGAAAAAAACAACAACTTTTATATCATAATTATGACTTAACTATCGCATAATAATGAGAAACTATCTCATTATTATGTGATAGTATCTCATTATTATGAGCTACTATCTCATTGTTATGAGATACTTTCTCATTATTATGACTTAACTATCTCATTATTATGAGATACTATCTCATTATTAAGAGATAGTTTCTCATGATTATGACTTAACTATTTCATAATTATGACTTAACTATCTCATAATTATGATAGTTAAGTCATAATTATGAGAAACTATCTCATTATTATGACTTAACTATCTCATTATTATGAGATACTATCTCATTATTATGACTTAACTATCTCATTATTATGAGATACTATCTCATAATTATGAGAAAGTATCTCATTATTAAGAGATAGTTTATCATTATTATGACTTAACTATCTCATTATTATGAGATACTATCTCATTATTAAGAGATAGTTTCTCATGATTATGACTTAACTATCATAATTATGAGATAGTTAAGTCATAATTATGAAATAGTTAAGTCATAATCATGAGAAACTATCTCTTAATAATGAGATAGTATCTCATAATTATAAGATAGTTAAGTCATAATTATGAGATAAAAGTTGTTGTTTTTTCATCTGAGTGGCGGAAATGGGGTTCCATATCCATCTCATGTAAATCCAGGTCCCCAAAAATGAGTCACCAGTCTATCTACAGTTTGACTCATTTAGGCTATTTAAAGTATAAATGGATCCAGTTATACGCAGGCACGTCCAAGACAAATCCGCAGGGGCAGGCTTAGAAAACTGTTGAGAGGGGTGGGGGCAGAGATTGGGAAAAGGTGGCATATATAAATGAGATTTTAAAGAGAGGGGAAAAAGGTCTACATTTTAGGAAATTATTAACTTATTACTATTAAAGTGGTCATCTAATGTGAGAAGCAAAATTTGTAAAAGCAAATATCCAATTTAATTTTTTCATCATTTGTCCAGGATGTTCCCACATGGTACAGCTTTAGTCACTGTTGGACACATATTTTTACTTCACTGACGAGGACAGCTACTTGTGTCAAGCCAAATCACCAGCTTTATCCATGTTTCTTCAGTTAGCTATTCTTGTCTCACTAACTCAGCACAGTCGTCACATCTAGTGATGACTTTTACATTCTTTATATGTGAACAGTTTTGGCTTACAAGGGTAATATTGGTGCATTCACGTGCGTATCTGACATTTACTGATATGTCAGTTTACACTGAATATTTAATAAAATTTTAGTTTTATTGCACATTCTTGGGATGGCATCTGTGGGGTTCAGACAGATTTTAGGGGTGGCCCGTGTACGATACTCCCCATCCCACCTTTTTACTGGGGTCAATCATGTGACTAAATATTGTCAGCATCATTGAGAATTGGGGGGAGAAAAAAAGAATAAAAGTTTTATAGAAAATTTGTAAAAGGTTTATTCCTCTCTTTTTGTTGAAACCTTTTGAGACCAATGAAAAGAGATAATAAAATTAACACATTAAATGCTCCAGCTGGTTCCCAAATTTCAATTAAATTCATTTGTGACCCTGTGGAAACATCAGCTAACAAAGAAAATAATCTTGACACTGAGAAGCTCAAAGCATGCTTTGAATATTCGTTGATTTGGAATCTGGTCTTATTTTTACAAAAAAACCTTTTCTTTTAAAGAATATTTTCTATCCATGTGCAAATGCTGTGGCATAAAATTAACTTTTGACCATTAAACTTATTCTATTGTCCCTTTGCACCAAAGACAGGGATATTTTTGCAAAAATTTTTCTTAAAACACATTAAAAACCCTCAAGCAAAACAAAGTATTCGATGCCCCTTTGAGCAATAAAAATATTGCCCTTTCAGTCAGAAATTTGTCTCCAGGATCTCTGAGAAAGATAATTACCATGAGCTCAGAGTCACTAGCAAGCTGCACTTAAAAACAAGACCAAGCTTTGGGTTAAAAAAAACACAGTATTCATCAACTTCTCAACCAGTTTAATGGACAACTGCATCTGTACACCTCTTCACCTGCCCCCAAACTGAACCCAATTAATCTTTAACTTCCTAGCCTGGACAATTACACCTTTGACTCTCCTGTATAATACAGACCGCGGATCATCTGAGACAAATTAATTCCCACCAATAAGTTGAAAACAACTTTTATAAAATAGGACACAGACAATACACAAGTTCTTTACAACAAAGATGTTTATTAGCATTCACCTGAAGCAATTACAAGACAGTTGAGATTCACAGAGGAATGTAATACAAAAAAAAAAAGAAAAAAAAAAATTATATTTCACAATCAGCCACATCTGCCATTTGAATCCTCCACTAGGAGTCACAGTGGACCCATTTTCAAAGCAAGCAAGACCAGTTAAACAGTGGATAAACCACAGAGAGAGGGGTCAAGGGAGAGAAAGGAGAAAAAAGGGGGAGACTGAAAAGAGGAGAGGATATGACCAGTACATGGAGGGAAGGAGAAGTCACAAGACAGGAGAGGATGGATGATCTGCCACATCTGTGATCTTACAAACCGGCAAACGGCAGCGAAGGGTCGAGCCCCGGAACAGCACCGGGCACTCAGCACCGCAACACGCCACACCATGTCACCACCGCACTGCACCGCATCTTAACAGCTAACCAGCATTATTCAACTGCTACACAACTGCGCCTAGTGCACAAAAGATACACAAGAAAGAGGGTTAGAGTCATAGGAAAGCAACTTTAACCAGACAGAAAAAAAAGAAGAAAAAAAAAGAAGATAAAATCGACATATTTTTGTCGAAACTATGCTGCTGGATTAGCAAGTCACAAATCAAGTGGCATTTATATCAATGTACAGTAGGCCTTTTCTTAACTTTAAAGGATGGAAAAACATAACCAAGTACTGTGAACATTTATGTGACACCTTTTTCTTTATCAACTTTGCAAATGAAACTTTCATATCCAACCAGAAAGTGTGTTAAACAAGTGATCTCACTGAAAAATTGCCTTTAATTCTCAAGAATTTATTAACAAATACAATGAAAATAGTGAGGGGGAAAAAAATCCAGTCGAGGAAAGACACCTTAAGAGTCCCTTTCAATTTACTCAGTTTTACAAATGATGTTAAAGTTACAGAAATTTCTTAAGCAGATTACGTCAAATCAAACATTTAAAAATATTTTTAGACCAAGCTCCAATAACCTTTCAGTCTGCATTCAGTGGCAATAGTGGAGTCCACTTGCTCAATGTGAGACTTTTTCCTGATGTCCTCATCAAAGGCTCAAATCATCTGAGATCTGGAAGGAAAGACAAAAGAGAGTTAACAAGAGCAAAATCAGACCGCCACATCAAGTCCTACAGCTGACCTGATTATTCAAATACATCTCAACACTATAATGTATACATCTGGGCTTATGCAAATCATATTCTTTTAATAAAACAAAAATTTCTAACCTTCACATTTATTTAAAAACACCTTTGTTGTCCCAATTCTCCCCCAAAACTAACTTAACAAGAGTCTTACACTCTGGCATATTTGAAAAACAAACCTCAGGATTGGTTCCCTTTGTTAGAGGCGGAGGAAACCACAGGCACAGGTGGGAACACTGCTCAGTGCATCTGCCTGTGGCCCCCGTGAACGTACCTCACCACACCACCTCATACACCAACTGACAGCTCGAAACACCGCCATGACGACCTGCTCCATAGCAACCACCGTTGCCTTGGTGACCTGCTCCTTAGCAACTGCCATCGCTCTCAGCAACAGGCAGGTCACATGGGCGGATCACACACTAACTGCTCTCACACTGCCACACCCCCATCATCTCCTCCTCCTCTCTTTGCAAACAGGACTCAGCAGCTTGGAGGAAAGAATTCCACATTTAGGTGAACGTTTTGAGTGAGCATCCCACGTCCCAACCACCCACTCCCTCCCCCACACACAAATACAAATGTGATTGAATTACCCAACTTGAAATCTATACCATCAACCAAATGTCATGTAGCCTGTGCATGCTTTAAATTGGCTCAAAATGTTTGCGAACTAAAGCATACAAAAAGCTACAGCTCTAGCGTACATTAGTCCCAAACTTGTTTTAGTTTTTAACAGCATTCTGCAGACTTTGTTGCTTGTGTGCAAATGACTGCAAAGCTGCATAAAGACTGCAGAACACAAACCTAAAGGATGACCGATGACCATCCCAGATGTAACATTTAATGCAGATTACAATCCACCCCTTTCCCCTGAATACCGTCATGTTGCATCCAGGTTCTGGTTAAGACTCTGCTCCGTTGTCCTCTGGCGATTTAGATCTACTCTTGGATTTGGACCTGGATCGGGATTTTGACCCTCTGTTGGAAGGTGGGGTTCGACTTCTCGACTTGGACTTGGACCTGGAGCGGGAACGAGACCTGGAAGGAG
Organism: Atherinosoma microstoma; assembly: GCA_037177055.1. Classification (NCBI taxonomy): domain Eukaryota; kingdom Metazoa; phylum Chordata; class Actinopteri; order Atheriniformes; family Atherinidae; genus Atherinosoma; species Atherinosoma microstoma. Next base: position 6,809,201 of record JBBBVU010000023.1, on the reverse strand, counting down.
ACTTTGACTTGCTCCTTCTGGGGGTTCTGGATTTGGACTTGGACTTAGACTTCGATTTAGTCTTGGACCTGGACCTTGACCTGGATCTGGAGTAGGAGCGGGACCTGGAGCGGCTGTAACGGTGGCGGCTCCTGGATCGTGAACGGCTTCTGCTCCTGGAGCGGCTGCGGCTACGTCTGCGGCGCCGGGGGCTGGCTGAACGGCTGTAAATACAAAGAAAAAGATCAAAAGTTATCAAAATTCATCAGCAAGATATCAACTACTGTTTTATGTTCTTTACACTCTTGATAGCATAAGAAATATTTCTGGGTTCAGGCATGATGGGAAAAGAGAGGGACTTTAGTCTTGGTACTTTCACAAGCATTATTCAATATAAAAGGCCACATCACTTAGAAAAAGAAAAAAAGCAAACAAAAACCATTTCCTTGTTTTCTAATTTAACAAATTTCAAATGATTCCCATCTCTTTTTTCACAGAGGAGAATGAGAACACAATTTACAAACACTTTACCAGACAGTTAGTAGTTATGTAGGCCTCTTTAAAAAAAGGGTTATATTATACTTATAGGTTCATCTGTTAAACATAATCAGCATTACCTTCTGCTTCTTCGTCCATACCCTCCATATCTACGAGGTGGAGGCCCTCTGCGGCTGTACATGGAGTCTGGTGGTCGTCCATACCGGGCCATCTGAACACGCAGCTCCCGCCCGTCGAGCAGCGCGCCATCCATGGCGTCCATTGCGTCCTCGGCGTCACGCTTGTCGAGGAACCGAACGAAGGCGAAACCGCGGCTCTCCTTCGTATACCGATCCCGTGGGATGTACACATCTCCCACACGACCGTACTTCTCAAAAACTCGGCGCAGCGTCTCAGGTGATGTTCGGTAGGTCAGGTTATCTACTTTAAGTGAGGTCATCCCCTCGACGTCTGGCGGCGGCCTTCCGTAGCTCATTTTCTCCGTCTCCAAGCAACAGGGCACGTTGGGTAAGACTATAACCGTTAGGCCCTAACTTGTGATAAAACGGCAATTTTTAGTCTTGAAGGTGCCAGCAAGCGTATCTATATAAAACTGATTTTATCCTCTGAATACAAACAGTGTGCGTTGCTCCTACCGCGCTGCTTTTCACGTGAAATGGCGGCAGTTGAGCTTCCTTTTCCCCTTTTTTTTGCGCCCGTGTTGGCCTCTTCTGATTGGCCGTTGGGCCTTTGCTTCTTTCGTTGCAACCGTTACATCGCCCCCTGTAGACCGGGAGCCTAACGGCACCACGGGAGCGGTATCCTGCCTTTGTTTTGTTACATTTCAGCTCGTTATTTATTTCCAACTTTTCTTTTAACTTTTTGTTTTCTTTCTAAGTCCATAAACTCCGGATATTGTTGCTTTAATTATTATCTCATTATAACCGTGGTCGTTTGTATTGTGTCATTCTACTTAAAATAGTAGCCAACCAGTTGTCTAAAAACAAACAATAAAAAGAATAATTTTATTTCCACGTTAATGTTAGGAGCGAAGCTTCCCCACAAGACCCGTCATCTGCACTGCAGTCAACGCCGCCAGCACGGTTGGCGTAGGAAGGTCACGTTATAAAGCGGCTCGTCACTAGCGGCTGCTGGAGAGAGTGGGACTGCGCAAAAACCACGGTACGGATTTGTGCCTGTCTGACGTCATGGGGAGCCACAGACCTCTCTGACAGGATCCAGCAACAACAAGCACCGGGGTTACTTGATCATTATCCAGCAGGGCTAGGAGATGTCGACTAGCTGTTCTGCGCCACATTCTCCTCCGTGAAGTAAGAAAACAGGCGAGGAGATTTGGCTTTGGTCGATTGTGCGGCTGCGGCGCACTATGAGAGCGCTTCCCCGACATTAAAGCGACTACTACGGCTCTTTTCTGCCTCAGAACCAGCTCTACCATAGACCACGGAGGGATAAGCAGCCAGAAAACAACTACTAATCCCCGGGACGGTCACATTCACGGCGGGGCTTGGACCCGACAGAAATGGACAGGGCAGCAAGAACTGGATTAAATGATAGGGAATAGAGAGGCGCAGCGCACAAAGCGACCCTGAAGTGTTATGCCCATTAAGTCCTGTGGTCTTTATTTGACTGGAAATGGGAGCTTTAACAAGCAGACAGAACATAGGCGTGGAAGAAGTGGACATCCCGTCCAATTCGGTGTATCGTTATCCACCAAAATCTGGTAAGTCACTACACAACAGGTCAGACTGGGGTGTGTAACTGCTCCAAAGCTAAATGCAGATAAATTATTCCGAGTTTCAGACGCACGAGGAGGGATTCATCACCATCACACCTTGTTTGCTGACAGGCCTGCAGGACATCTCAGCCCTCAACCTGGAGTAGAGGAGACCTGTGCTTTCACGAGCCATTTTTTCCTCTTCATTCATGATTAAGATTTCCTTCAAAGCATTTTTATGCGTTTGATCATTCATTTTAATTTATTCCCGACACGGCAGCGTTGTTGCAGTGTCCATGCAGGGACAGTATCACGCAGGAACATCCCTGCTTTTTAACCGTTTTCTGCACTTTCTAGGTTCCATCATGACTTCATCTGGCTGCATGAAATGAATTAGTCATGATGGATGATAATAAACAGCAGCATCACAGTCCTTAGAAGATAAGTTCATATCATGAACTGGGTGTAACTTGTGCATGTCTTCTTATTTGAGATGCATTTTTCTCTGTTTTATCTCAGGATGGCTGAAAAAAGCCCATCAGCATTTCAACAACTTGAATAAAACAGATGAATTTATATTTAGTTTTAGGATACGAAACAAAAGGAAACACTTTTTAAGCTGGAATTTTCTAGTTAGTTTTGTAAAAAAAAAAAAATCACAAAAATATTTCAGTATTTAACAACGTGTCACAATAGATATTTTTTGCAAAAGTATTTCATTTCACTTTTCAGTATATACTGGAGCACGCAACTAATAACATCTTTCATTAGCATTTGATTGTTAAGATATACTGTCAGTTGATTGTATCAATATAATACCAGTGAAAAATGTTTGAAACCATACTTGTTGAATTGGCTGAGGATTATGAAAGCAGTTTAAAAAAAAATCTCATGTAACTGGAACAAAAGCTGAAATGTTGAAAGTTTTGGTATTGAGACTGATAGAAGACAGGCCTAATTTTCTATTGATGAACAATTGTGGCAATGCACGATGATATTGGTACATTTGGGCCCATAAGAACACTGATTGGCAGATGACACCAAACTTTCTCAATTTGTGGGTGCTGTCAGAATTGGACCATTCAACACCAAAATTCAGTTTCTGGGAAAAGTTCCATAAAAAATAGCTGAGGTCTTATCTTATTTTTGTCAGTGATATATTTAAAACATCGTTTTGCATCTCTAGGTCTCTATGATGCAACACATCCTCCCAAATGTATTTGGAACAAACCTTGAACTGTTAAATCATGAATTTCTCTCCTTATTTCATGCATGTTGACACAGTCTCATGACATTTTGTGAAACTTGTGAAAGGAAGGATTATCAGATTTAACAGGAACCGAAGTCTGCATTTAGATGCCGGATGAGGTTTAGAAGTAGAGTCTCACCCAACCGTCTAAGGAGATCGGGATCAAATTCACCAGTTAGTGTATCACCAGTTTGAATTTATAAACTACTTGTTTAGGGTTAGTAAAATATTGTGATTTTCATCAAAATGACATTTTGGAGTCAAATGGATTTTTTTGTTTGTTTGTTTGTTTCCTTCCAGACTTGTCAGCTGAGGAGTTCTACCTCCTCTTCAAAAGAAATAACTCTTATCAAAACCCGTACTGTAACTTATCAAATTCTGACTCATTTACCAATTCTTCTGTGTCCTCCTGACTAATTTTACTTTTTTTTTTTATTAAGGCCAAGTTTTAATACTGCTGTTAACCAGTGATATGTTAAAGAGAAAGGGAAAATACAATAGCTTGGCTTTCTTACCATCAGTCCACTTGACACACAAACTGTCCTTTAACACTCCAGCTGACCTAAGGATCTTCAGCCCGTTATGTCATGTTGCATTTTTTCATTGCTGCACCATGTTCAGCTTAGCTTTTGGAATAATCCTATTTCAGTAAAAGTAATAAGATCTTGTGGGACATAAGCATTATTCTATTTTTCTCAGATTCTTTACCATTTTTTAAATATTGTGACATTATGACTTAAGAAGCCATGAAAGGGAAATAATTGTGTTGACTTGTGGCTGCCGCTCTCACCACAGCAGCTGTATGGATTTGTATAAATGGTCCTCGTTGCAGCCTGAAGCAGAAGTAGAGGTGGTGGCAGCTCCCGGTGAAACCGATCTATCAGCTCTAGTTCCTGTTTGTGGGATCTGGTGACAAAGCCTGAGCCTGGGTCTCTCCCACCTGCTGTAAATAATAAGAAGGTGATGAGGAGAAAGACACTGGGCCTTTTCTATATGTTAATGGATTTAAGGGCAAAAAAATTCATTTTGTCCTGATTCAGACCAACAGTGACAGACCAGATGTCTTTATGGCAGAAACATCACTTGTTTGCTGCTCAGCGTATATTTAAAGACCGTGAACCACCATCAATGTCTTATATATTAGCTGGCCCTATTATTAAGATGCAGAGCAGCAATTAGGTCTTGGTAAACAGGTGGAAAGGCTGCAGGCAGATAGGTCCTTTGCCTGCAGTTAATACTGTTTCTTGACATTTCAAAAATAAAATAAAATCTTTTAAGTATAAAATTATAAGCCTTTTGATTATTTGACTGCTGCCATGACTGGATGTATCTGTGTGATGGAGCTGGTTCAGATATAGGAAATGTTATGTTTTATGCTAGTTAGAGCCAGATGAGTGTTTTGTAACAAGGTGTATTATCTAAACACTCACTTCACATTGGTTCCTTAAATTTGTTTTCTTCAGAAGTGAAAAAAAGAAAATAAATATTTAGCTGGTTTATATGTATTTAGAGATATGTCTTCTGTTTGAGGTCATTTTTTGTTGTTTACTTTTCACCTGATATTCATAGTTTTTCCTCTTTTTTTCAATGTTTCTTTTTACAATGAAGATAATAAAAAAATACGCAAATGTAAATTGAAGTTTGGTTTATTTTCAGTTTCTTGTGTTTGAATTGAGCCTCTTGTGTGTGCAGGGAGTTACTTCGCTAGCCATTTCATAATGGGAGGAGAGAAGTTTGACTCCACCCACCCAGAGGGTTACCTGTTCGGAGAAAATACAGATCTTAACTTCCTGGGGACCAGACCAGTAGCGGTAGGTATTATTACTTTTTTTTTTTCTTTTTAAACTTGGGTTTCACTAAGCAAATAGGTATGAGCCTCCTACTGGATAATTACTGCATGGGCGATTATCTTTCAGCTGGCAATAAGTTATTTATCCCCATCTGATGCAATGAGTAACTTCTTATTTCTCAATCAACCATGTTGAAATACACACCCTGTGGTTGTGGAAAAGATGTTAGTCTGTTTTAAGAAGTGTCAAATCACTGGCATGCATCAAGCAGAGAAAACATCTAAGGAGATGGCAGAAACTACTAAAATCGGTTCAGAACTGTCCCAGCGCGTCATTAAAAACTGGAAGGATAGTGGGGAACCATCGTCTTCGAGGAAGAAATGTGGTTGGAAAAAAGTCTTGAATGATTGTGAGCTGCGATCGCTTAAATGTTTGGTGAAACCAAATGAAAGAAAAACAACAGTAGAACTCAGGGCCATGTTTAATAGTGAAAGTTAGAGCATTTCTACATGCACAATGCCAAGGGAACTCAAAGGATTGGGACTGAACAGCTGTGTATCAACAGCCATAAAAAAAAAACCCGAATCATTGAGGCTAACCGAAAAAAAAAGGCTTTAATTTGCTATGAAGTACAATGATTGGAGCAATAGAAGAAGGTGATGTGATCTAATGAGTCCAGACTTACCCTGTTCCAGAGGGATGGGCGTATCTGGGTAAGGAGAGAGGCAGATGAAGTGATGCACCCATCATGCCTATTGCCTACTTTACAAGTCTGTGGGGGGAGTGCTACGATCTGGAGTCTGTCAGGTCTAGACCTGTTTAGCGACATGTGCCAAAAGAATGAGATCAGCTGTCTACCTGAATATACTGAATGACTAGATTATTCCGTCAATGGATTTTTTTCTTCCCTGATGGTATGGGCATATTAAGATTTATGGGGCTCAAATTTTGAAAGAGCGGTTCAGGGAGCACGAGACATCATTTCCGCTCATGGATTGGCCACCACAGAGTCCAGACCTGAACCCCATTAAGAATATTTGGGATGTGCCGGAGAATGCTTTGCACAGTGGTCGGACTCTCCCATCATCAATATAAGATCTTAGTGAAAAATGTATGCAACACTGGACGGAAATAAATCTTGTGACATTATAAAATCTTATTGAAACAATGCCATAATCAAAGCTAAAGAAATATTAGGGTGAAAAACGTCATGCTTTTTATTAGAACTGTTGGGCATTTAAGCAGAATCATGCAATGTTAATTCCTTCAAGTCAAACAAGTTATTGAAACAAAAGCTAACGACAGTGGTTGGTAAACCACAACAAAAAGTCTTTGTCTAAATGACTGTTTAACAGTTAAAAGTTTGGACACAGTTTCATATTACATTTAATGGTAAAATGGTAAATGGTGTTTTCTGTGTTGAATTATTTCCTTAAAAAATCCTACGAAAATCCCAGAAGTCACGGTAATGACTTCAATTTATTTACTTAGAAAATCTTCAAATTTAGGAAGTAAAAGCAGCTTTCAATTTTTGGTGTTTGGTAAATTAACACATTGATTAGTGGATGATTCAGCATCAAAATGATTGCTGACTTGTTGACTCCTGCAAAGGAAATTGCCAGCCTTTCAGAGTGTTGCTAATTGAAATTCATTTAATCCTATCAAAATCATTAAACGCAAACTGACTAACTGCCGACTCCTTCTACAGAGATGCAGTTCTTCTGCAGCCATGAAGGTCAAATTAATGAGAGCTTTAGATCACAAGGAGCTCATTTCTTCTGAGGAAAGAGAGAATTTGACACAGACTGGAGTGGTGTCAGACTAAGTTAAGGCTGATTTTGAGTGTCTTTGCGCCATCCCTCTGTCTACTAATCTGAATTGCACTGCTGTTTCTGTCTAGACAGCAGATGGAATTAGAAGTGTATTTTTTCCCTGATTATGTGGGTATTTATAATCCTGCTGTGGGCACAGAATTCTGCTGGTGACAGTTTTTTTCTTCTCGTGTGTGTGTCTGATGCTGTACTAGCCTTATATAATGTGTGGTGGTTTACAAACAGATGGTGCTGTGGAACCATAAACCTAACCACACTTGTTGTGTTCTCTACCTACTGCACCACTTGACAAATATGATAATGGATGGAGCTATATTTAGGGATTTTTCAGAAAGTCCTGCCTGAAGTACTTAAATAACCACACTATGGGTACAATTTTTTGTTGGTTGGCTAAATACTTTGTTTTGGACTGAAATATCTCAGTAATAGTTCAGTTGATGAAATTTCTTTACTGGTATTCATGCTTCTCACAAAATGAATCCATCATGATGTTCTTGTTAAACTGAAGCCAGTGAATACATTCGAAAAAAAAAAAAGCTACATAGCGAGAATTAATGCACATTGACACATTTGACTGGATTAAAAAGTGTGTTAATGTATTGAGAGAGAATTGGTTTGAAATGTAACTGCTTGACACAAAACGTAAGAAGAGCAAGCTACTGACTTCACATGGTTTCATTACATTTCGAAAAATGTTAAATAAAATTTTGTTGGTTGTACAAGGAATCGGTTGTATTTCTGTCATGCCCCACACTAAAACAGTACATTTTGTGCCCTGCATAGAATTAGAAACAGAATTTGAATAGAAAAATATAAACAATTTTAGGGATATGAAAATTTTGGCCGATACGATATCTGATATTAATATTTTTACAAATGCAGATAACCGATATTTACTGATATTGTTTATTTTTAAAAAAAATTAAGTTAAAATGATCAAATTTTTTACAAAATTAAAGTTAACATTAGCAGCATTATTTTCGTGCCAAAGTTTGTGAACATGTAGTTGGTGGGTTTTCAGATGACGCATCAAACTGGTGGTGTTGAATGATCTGATGGAACATCCTCCTCACATTACAACATAGATCTTTATATAGATCTATCTATATTGTAGATCTTTTAAAAGAGTCTTGTTAATGTTGTCCTACTAATAGTAATGTCTTAGATGACATTGGTGTGCCCTGTTGTGGATGAGATGAGTATCTGAATAGAGATGCAGTGATTGGAATTTTTCTTGGTGGCCAAATCGAATTCAATTATTCAAATATTTTAACATCCAAGGAAGATCTTGTTGGATTGTAGTTTTGTTTCTAAGAACTAAATTCAAGGGATGAAATACTTTTTGTATTTTTCTTTCAACTGTTGAAAACACTGATCATTAATAACTCTTCTTCAAAATTCAAAATTCATCAGACTACAAGGCCTTCTCTCGCTGTTACTGAAAAAAAGTGCTGGAAATAAATATTTGTTTGGGAATAAAATTACAGTTCATTACTCTTTATGCATTTGAATGAAGTAGCTTAAACTCCATTTCTTCTTTTACACATCCCTAATTTGTAGGGCTAAAACGGACATTTCAGGAATATTTAAGTGTCATTTCTAGGCAATTCTGAGCACTGTAGTCTCACAAATATTAGTTTGATAGCCACAGAAATTTGAATAGACATTCAAGTTGTCTACATAAATTTGAATAGCTTTTTATGCAGCACTACCATGAGGTCAAATTATTTAGTCTAATGTATTTGCTATTAAATACTTTTTTTTCTTTTGCCTTGCATTTTATTACACTTCTGTAATTATTTTTACATTATACCACAATGTTAGCAGAGAACCCTCGTACTAGCTAAGGAGAAGTTCAGTAACTGAAATAAGGATAAATAAGATGTCCTAAATGAATCTAGAGAAATTACACTCTTTTGTCACATTTAAAGTTATTAGTGTGTTAAATGTGTAAATTGCAACTTGGCTAATGTTGGCGTGCCAACACCCTAAAATAACATGGTGAACGTTTACTAAGCGTTAGCTTTTTAGCAATGTCATGATTAAGGTGTTACCGTGGTGCTGCTTGCATTTATTTTAAACACTTCTGTGTCTGTGTGTAGCATCTCACAGCCAGTAACACGGTTATTAAACCCTTTTTGAAATGATATTTTCAAGGAAAAACAAATCTACTTCTGTGATCTTGCCTGTATGTTTTTTCTTTAGCAAAAAAAGTTTTGAATTCTTTTAAAAGAAATAGTGAATGGTCCTTTTCAGCTTCTGTTACCCTGTTGTGTATGTGTTTTGTGTGGTTAACAGGCGTGACTCCTGCTGAGCCCAGATGTGTAATAGTGCTGAATATGTTGCCACTCACAGCCACACAAACACACTTAAACATACGGGTGCACAAATGAGAGGTTGTAGTGTGGAGGAATCTGACCATATCCTGCATATTTCTGCTCTAGAGATCCTTAAAGCACCTCGGCTCTCTCCCTATGCTCATTCAGCAATTTTTGGCTTCAAACACAGTAATGGAGTTGCAGAGAGAATAAACACAGACTGGAGTCAAGTTTAAAGGTTATGTTGAGTTTACTACTAGGTTTTTAATGCTGGAAGTAGTTGGGCCAGTTTTAGTAGTTATTTTATATTCTTATAAGTAGCTTGAAATGATGATTGGATGTTTTTTTTTCTTTCTTTTGACTGTTCAATGATTTACCCTCCTGTGGTCCCCTAGTGTGTATAAATGTGAAAGAACTGTGTGAAGTGTCAGCTTCATCCCAGGAAAGACACAGTCTGAGCAGATTTTTTTAGCCAGGCTCAGCATTTGTCAGCACCAATGAGATCTGTGCTGACAGCCCAAAGGTTAAATTGGGAGCAGTCACGGTCATCGTGGAATCGCAAATTTGCTGCGGTTAAAAGAGGAATGTTGCAAGCTTGAAACAAAAAATGGATACTAGTACTCCTCATTCATATAATATGCAATTTATTCATAGAATGTGTTGTTTACTTTTTGTCTGTAGTTCCCGTATGCAGCGCCTCCACCTCAGGAACCTGTAAAGACGCTACGAAGCCTTATAAACATTCGAAAGGACACATTGCGACTTGTGAGGTACACACCGCAATCCACCTAACGCAGCCTGTTATTAAACCACTAATGTTTAACTTTCTGTCTGCCGAGTTATTTTTAGGGCACAAACCGCAGCAGTTAACTTTAGGGATAGTGTCAAATCAGTCATGCCTTTCAGTTCTCTTATTTGGTTTTTAATAAACCTTTTCTTGTATTTGTAAGCGTTACACATCCCATGCAAACCCAGGCCAAAAATAATGGGATGCACAAATCTCCTTTAAAAACAGAATTCATACTAACGGATCCCCTACTAAACATGCAAAATACACAAAATTAGTCAAGATCTTAATAAATGACCTTGTTAATCGGTTTATTGAGATAACATTATGTATCACAGCTTGATTGAAATGGCACTGAAGGATTTAATGATTGCATTGTACTCCTGTTTACATTACTAAATGCCGATTTCTTTGGTACATATCCCACCTTTTTCCAGGTGCAGCGAGGACCTGAAGTTGCCAGGCGATGAGGCAGCGGGGAAGAACAGGGCCTGCTACAATGTAGAGTTCACCTTTGACACTGACACACAGGTGGCCATAACCATTTACTACCAGGCCATAGAGGAGTTTCACAATGGAGTGCCTGTGTAAGTGAAAGTGTATTTTTTGATCAACAAATGATGGCGAATGCACTACAAAACTGTTAGACTACATCTGTGAAGAGACTTACAATCAAAATACATTATTTTATTTTATTTTATTATGTTTAATTCTTTGGCATTATTTCTAAGCTAAGATAATTTAGTATAGTTCATATGTGCTAATTGTAGTTTATCTTCAATAGCTGTTGTGTGAGAATCTATTATACAATAAACCCCCCAGAAACAAAAACAAACTTGAATGAAAACAAACTCTTAAAAACCCACATTAAATACTGTTTATTTGTGAAAGAAAATATCTGTCTATTTTCTTTTACGTTTACTTTTATTAAATTTTAAATTTCCCCTGAGTGAGTTACATTGAGGTGCTGAAGTAATGTAAAACATGAAAAAAAGTGTCATAGTTTCTTTCTTTCTTTCTTTTGATTAAATTATAGACCACCAGTCTAATAAAACCCTGAAATCAAATTATTACTTTTTAAATGACCAATGTGTGACCCCTTTAATTCCACAAATCACTGTATCAGTTAAAAAGCCAAGACCAAGTAGGAAAATCCTACTGGAATTGGAGGTAAGTGTTACACCCACCCCCCTTAAGTGAGGATGTGCAACACTTTGAGTCGAGGCTGCATCATTAATCTATCCAAATCAATTTCAGGTGCTGATGACATATGTTGATTCTGGGCTAAAATTAAATCTATATATCTGTATTGCATAATTTCAAGTCCCCCAACAGAATATACAATGATTGATCTGAACTTGTAAAGTGAAATCATGGAAACTATTTCAATTTATTCATATTAGCATCATTGATAGAGTAGAAGTTTGCCCAGTTTCCTCTCTAGTTAAAAGGAAAACCGTACAATGACCTAAATTTGGCATTGCAGGAATCAGTATAAGCAAATATCCAAATGTAAAAATCTGTATTTATAGAGGAAATGTTGAATTGCTTCATTCGAAAAAAAAAAAAAAGAAAAAAAAAGGAAATAGCATATATATTGTGTTATTGGTCAGTATTTGCATATCTTGCATCACAAGCTGTCTTTGTGCTTATTTTTGTGCAGATTAATTCAGATTTTGTCTTTTTCTCTTCTTGATATCAAATCCCTTTTATTTAAAAACTGCTCTCCTTCTCTGGAAATGTATTTGGTATTGTTAACATTTAAACAGCTTATTATGCCGGTTTAGCGGATCAAAAAATGTAGCAGGCGGACTTTGATGTTGATAAGCTCACTGACCTCTTGCTCCCGCTCTGTGTATCTGTTTCATGCAGTTACCTGCCACAGGACAGCTCACTGCAGTCTGAGACGGTTCACTTTAAGAGAGGAGTGTGCCAGCAGTTCTGTCTGCCCTCACACACGGTCAACCTGAGTGAATGGGCTGATGAGGAGGTAGGGTGATTGTGTGCGTGCACTGATACTAAAACACATGCACATATAAGGATGTGCTGGAGTATAAAGCCAGTTTCCACAAATTATAACCACAAAGTTTTTCCTTCTCAGCTACTGTTTGATATGGACAAGGAGGTCTTCCCCATGGTTGTGCAGGCTGTTGTAGACGAAGGTGATGGTGAGATGTTCTGTTTAATTCCGCTTGTTGTCTGTCATGGAAGTACAGCAAGAGAATTTTAAGCAAAGACGTGTCCACTGTCTTGTCTTTGCAGAACATTTGGGCCACTCTCACATATTGCTGGCTACGTTTGAAAAGGTAAGAAGGAAGACAGAAATATACTGATCTCAGATAGAGTTGAAACAGTTTATTTTCTCTGTTTGGCAGCTGCAATATCAAACATTTACTGGCACCATTTTTTAAAATGAGAAAGATTGTCTTTGTTTGTGTCCTTGTGGTTTTAGTGTCTTGAATGACATTTTTTGTGTTTGCCATGACTGGTACAATTTAATGATTCCTGCTAGAGATATTTTTTAACTTAACTCTAGAGTCTGATTGAGTTAAAGCAATAAAATAAAACCACAGCTGTAAAAAAGCTGGTTATAGGCATGATTTTATCACTGTGTTGCATAGTTACTTAAGTTTTGAGAGCAAAATGTTTTTCTGTTCTTACTTGGTGTAGCATTTTATCTGCTCAACATTTCAGAGCCTCCTTTATTGTATTTTCCCTGTAATAGTTTGGACCACAAGCAGCCAAGTTTAGCACCTATACACTTATAACAGAGCCATGTTGTTGTAATACATGCAGAATTTAGTGTGGCATTGCATTACTGAAATAAGCAATGAAAAAGATGGAGTGAAGATGGCAGCATATGGTTCTCTGACATCGTTCAGCATTAATTAGAACTTCACAGCATGTATACTCATGCACCACCATTGTAACAACTGTGGCTGGAAACAGGTTGAGTGGTTCCTCTCCTAATTAGCTTGAAGGATGTGGTGTTTATGATCTCCTAAAATAATTTCTACTTATGATTTAGCAAGCCATTGGACAGTTTTATTTTTGTTTTCTTTTTCTTATTGTAACTCAGTCTATGAGATCAGCTCCAGCAACTCCAGGATGTTGTTCATGTTTTTTTAATTTTCTTTGCTCGATGGAGTTTTAACTAGAATTTGTAGATGCAGCGATGAGTTGTGCATTAATTAAGTCTGTGCATTCATTTCCATTACAGAATCAGATCTGTCTTTGATTGGTGCCTACTACACCACAGTCATACAGCTTTTATACAGGTTTTCATCTTAAACGGAATCTATAAAAACATGTGAATATTCAATTAAACGTTAGGTTCAAATATGAAAAAGAACATTAATTACAGCAGGAACAAAAACACTGCTTCAGTGTTGATAGAAGCGCACAGTGCTTTACATATATGACCCTATTGCTGTACAAAACATGCCAGTGGCAAATTATTTTTCTTAGTGATGTTGATATTACAGAGGGGTATTATTATTATTGATGATGATGATGATGATGATGATTGAAATAATAATTCATACAAATGTTGGTTTACTTTATAGCACATGGACGGGAGCTACTGCGTGAAGCCTCTGAAGCAGAAACAAGTGGTAATTGCACTTGTTTTCTTCTCTCCTCCCTTCCTTCCTTCTTTTGTGTTACATTTTCATGCCTTTGAAAGACAAAAGCTTCATTTTTCCCCTTGAACATTACGCCTGATTCATGAGACCAGCTTCCTTTATTCTTCACTGTGTTGCTTTTCCCAGGTGGATGGAGTGAGTTACTTGCTGCAAGAGATCTATGGGATAGAAAACAAATACAACAGTCAGGAATCAAAGGTAAACATCAAAGAAATACAAGACGTTTTTCAACCCTCTTTAATCAGACGTTAGGTGGTAGTGTTGGGTAATAAATCCCTGTTGTTCTATTCTTTCGTGTCTCAACCGTGTGAATTTCTTTCCTCTTATTCTTTCATTGATTTTTGCATGCAGGTTGCTGATGATGAGATCAGTGACAACAGTGCGGAGTGTGTTGTCTGTTTGTCTGATGTGCGAGACACACTCATCCTGCCATGCAGACACCTGTGTCTCTGCAATGCTTGTGCAGACACACTGCGTTATCAGGCCAACTGCTGCCCCATCTGCAGACTGCGTGAGTTTCTTTCTTAAATGAGACATCCGCTGCTTGAAAAGTGGTTTCCACTGCTGGAATTAATCCTTCGGACTTAACCCAGTAACACTGCTAATGCTTCGCTTAAGATTTCCATTGTATTAAAGGCAAAGGCTCTTTTAAACAGAGCAGAGATCAGAGTTGCATTTGAAAATACTTTCTATGATAGTTGCATCAATAATGCATCATAAACCCAGCCATAAATCATGACAATGGATTTAAAAGGCTTGACTGAAATGTTAATCAAACAGTTTACTGTGCTATTTAAGAGTTTTCAAAGCCATTCAAGTTGGAATGTTTTTGCATGTTTCATCGAATTAATTCAGTTAAATTTTCTTTCATCAAACTATACACAGTTCTCCATTTTGACAATGGAAAATCTGAATTTTCAGTGCTCTGATTATTAAAAGTATTCTGACTTGTCACTTTTGTTGTTGGTTAAAATAACCTTTGCAGCAGAAACCATCCAGTTCTTTGTGGTATTTTCATCCAAATAGACTGCAGTAAGTGAGGGAAAATCACACAGATGAAAATTGTCTCCTGTGAATTAAAATGTGCTTGAAAGGAACTGCTTCTGCATCGCTGCTGCAGATGAGCAAGCTGCATCTGAAATTTAGCAGCAGGTATGATGTGTACTCAGATAGAAAGATGGTGGGACACAACAGCAATGCTGTTGTATTAAAAAATTATCAAGCTTGAACACTTTCAGTATACATGTTTAACATGTATACGGAATTTCTACAGGCCCAAAATAAACACTTGCATTTGTTAACATGTGAACTTAAAGTTAATTTCCTAAAATAGACTTACAATATTCTCCAAATGTGTACAATTTTATTGCAAGTTTTAAAAAAACGGTTTCCTTGTAAAATATCTCCTAAATTAAAGTGTAATTGTAGAAATGATTATGTTTGGCTTTATTTGAATAACTGTATGTCCTAATGTTTTCCTTAAAGCATTCAGAGCTTTGCTGCAGATCCGAGCAATGAGGAAGAAACTCAGCCCCCTGTCGCCAACCAGCTTTAATCCTGTCATCACTTCTCAGACTTCTGACTCAGAGGAACATTCGGTGAGGCACAACTGATGCAGATAAATCATCTGAATATAAGACGAGGATTATTCAGTCACAGTAAACTAACGTTCCTCTCGTCCTCTTGTCATTGCAGGCCTCAGAACACATCCCTCCAGGTTATGAGGCTGTGTCTCTCCTGGAGGCTCTGAACGGGCCCCTAAACACAACTTCTGTGACTCCTCCCCCTCTCCACTCTGGTCCCAGCCACGTCTCTGGAGCTCTGCCGCCGTACAGCAGTGAGCCTCACGCAGCGCCAGCCCGCTCCCTCTCCCCTCTTGACCACTCCAACTCCAGTCAGGGACTTAAACTGAAGAAGAGCGGTTCAAAGTGAGTGCTTGTGTATTTAATTCAAACCTGTGACATCCAGAATCAAATGTATCAGAAAAGATGCAGTTAATGCAACTTTTTTGGTTCATTATTTTCATGAAAAACATTAAAAAAAGATCAAAACAAGAGAGAACAGCTGAAATCCAATGCTTTCATCAGATTCTGGTTCAGTTGTAACTTCACCTTAGTTTTTTTTTTACTATGTAGTCACACTCACTTCAAGCCAGCAGCAAGAGAATAACACAAATGTAGAAATCCCAACGAGTAAATACAGATTATACTTTTGTCTTTGGAAGAAGTATTGCTTTTTTATAGCATCGGATCCTCACAAATGCGTCTTTGCATGTACTGTATTTACACTTTCTTTTTCCTTTTAAATTCCTTCCATTCTTATAACCCCATAATTTGTCTGTGTTATTTCAGTATCTTTTGCAAACTGATGCCTGAAACCCTCTTGTGTTATTTTTGACCGACGCCAAGTCTATTTCATTATTTAGGTCACTTTCCCAGAATTCCTCTGTGCTTCCCGAGGAGGAAGATGAGAAGTCCTGCAGTGAATCAGATGCCTCTCGCCACAAACTAGTAGTGGACCAACAGGAGGTGTGCGAAATATATACAAAAAAGAAACAGCATAATCATAGTGTCAGATATCTCCTGCTGCTGTGGGACTGCATTGATTTTTTTTTTTTGTGTGCATTTGAGTATATGAGCTCACTGCTGCTCTTTGTGTTTTACAGTGCGGGGTGACTCCAGACAGTGAAAACCTGACTCTCTCCTCGTCTGGAGCCATCGACCAATCATCCTGCGCAGGCACCCCACTCTCCTCCACCATCACCTCTCCTGAAGGTACACCCAGACCAAACATTACCTAAACCCAACCCCACTGGAACCTTAAACCAAGTGTTCGCTATGTAATTTTATGAGTCGTATTATGGATTTGTTTTACGGCTCCACATATTTTACATTAGATGAGATACTGAAATGCTTGAACTTATCTTGGATGCTCACCTTGAAACTGCTGTGGGATTGAATGTGTGTGTGAATCCATTTTTCAGAATTGGTAGCCTCTTTTCAACCATGTGCATATCTAGAAATAAAGAATTGTTCAGTTCAGTTTCAGTTTATTTAGATTTATTCAGACATCCTGGATATTGGAGAAAAACAAAAATACATACTTAAAATGTCTGAAAAGGTATAGGCAGAATCCTAAGCTTATTTCGCCCACCCCCAGTGCCAAAAATGTTTTAACAAAATTAGAAAAGTTGCCAATGCTGTAAATCATCTCTTATAATACTAGCACTTTTTTTGTGCAATATACATATCACAATCCACAGGATGCAAAAGATATATATATTCACTGTCAATGCCGTTCTATAGTTAGCTATAATTAGCATTAGATCCAAACATAGGATTTTACAATGTTTTCCTCGATCATTTTTTTTCAATTTAGTTTAAAGTTGAACAGTCTTTTAGCTCTTGGTCCAACTCATTCCATACGTTCACCCCAACAACAACTATTGTCTCTTATCATTGCGACAACTTTGTGGTATGTATCACAATGTTTTTATTGCTTTCATTTATGTGGTCTAAAATTACAGGAACAATGAAATAAAAGCTTCTATAAATGTGCCTCTTGTTCAAATTTCACCTGCAGTCACTTAGCAGGTGTGACAACTAAATAAAAACATCAAAACAGCAACACTGGAAGAAGGCACAGTTTAATGTGGAAAACTAGTACAAAGAAAGAAAATAACTGAAGTAAATGTACATATTTATGCATTGTTGGCTCTTGAGAAACACTTTATTTATATAGCACCTTTCAAGTTATAAAATCATAAAGTTTTATTTACTTATATAGAATATATAGAGTATTGCCACATGCTTGATTGTCTTCCCCTCAGGATGTGAGTGAGATAAGAGTTTAAAACAGGTGGTAAAGCATTTTGTGTGCAGTGTTTTCTTTTCCCTTTATCTGTGACATGCAATTTCCTCATGGCAGGTCAATGTTCTTCTTATTTCTTTAAACTTTAACACAGATCACAAGAGGCTTATTTCTTGTTGTTGTTTCAGCTGAATGAACAGAAGGTGTGAGAGTACTCTCCAGTGTCCAGTCAAGAAAAGCATCCCCCCCCCCCCCGAATAGTGTCCGGTACCTCTGAAATTTTGTCTTGAAAGTGTATTTCAAAGAGCTTCACTCCCCGGACAGCTTCAACGTAAATGAATGAGCAGTATGAGCCACCTCTGCAACTTATGTTGGTGCCACTGGATCACAATTTTATGGGAAATAAACTAGAGAGTGCTGTTAATCCAGCCAGAACTAAAGGCTTTATGCCCTTCTCTTGCAATTATTTTTACAATTCAGGATTTTGGTTTTATTTAGTTTATAAGTAGAAGGGATCTTTATTCTCCAGTCTGGTGAAAACTTCGCCAGGCAAACTCATCCAAAGCCCGAGATAGATTGTGACATTTGTCTCCGTGTGTCTGCCAGACCCTGTGAGCAGCAGCCTGGCCCAGTCAGTGATGTCCATGGCTTCATCCCACTCGCAGCACTCCCACATCAGCGCTGACACCATGTCCTCCATGTCAGGGTCTTATTTGGCTGGGGCCGAAGGTGAGCCAGGGGGAGATGATGGGGGAGATGTAGAGGGCGAGGAAAACCAAGATGCTCCCATGGAGAGCCGAGGACCTTCACAGCAGGATGGGGTAAGGATGGAGGAAGGAATAATGGCTATAATATGATTTCATCTTATCATAAAAAATGTCTCCCACTGGATCTTTTTCTCTCAGGAGATTCCCAAGGAGTCAAATGAACAAAACTACTCAGTAGCTGTAGAGGAGCAGGACTCAGAGGTGAATTTAACACACATGAGCACTTGAAATAATTAATGCTTATTTCAAGTATTAGATTTTATGCAGCTTTTTTTCTTTCTTTGTTTCAGGGGAATGATGTCACTGAAGAAGACTGCTCCTCCCCATCTAACGGGAAAGGTAACTAATGATCATCTATCAACTTTCACGTCAGACCTTTCACCTCCCTTTGCATCTGTTACTCTCAGATCATGAGCAAAGGGATTTATCCGTTTATGGAATATGAATTAATATGGACTGTGTCTGTAAATCTCTTTGACTCATGGCTGATTTGAAAAAACAAAACAAAACAAATGACTACAAGAAAAAAAAAAAAGAAAAAGCTTTTCAAATACAGTCAGATACTGTCCACTAGATGGGGCAGTCCTTTTTTTAAAATGCATGTACTGTAGCGTTGACTGAACCACCCCAACATGCAGTGTACGAGTTGCAGTGAATGGCTTATCATGCAGAATGTGGTCTGTTTTACTGTGTGGGTAGAAATGATTAAAGAGCAAATTCTGTTCACAAAGGATGCTCTGATCAGAGTATTTGATGTGATACAATTATCCATTAAATCCATACCTCCTTCTTTATATCTATGTCCAGCATAATCTCTTGAGTTAGGTCAAGTTTACCTCAAAGTTCATGTTTCCAGTCAGTGTCTGCTTTGGAAAAGGTCTCAAACGGATTAATCCAGCATCCAGCAGAGATTCCAGTCCCTGAGCTGTTACACAGCTGATGAATCATGCTAGAAAAAAAAGTTTGAGTGGAGTGAAAATCAATTTTCTGCTCTTAACTTAAAGGCAGTCTGTCTACATTCTGAATTTCATGAATGGTTATTAAAAAGAAATACTCTGATTAGCACATCCTTTCACTCGTAGAAAGAAATGAGCACCTATAAGCATCTTGTGTCATTAGCGCCACACCAGGCTAACGACTTGCATTTGCATGATTTTCACATATATGCAAAGGTTTATGCGTACAACGTTTGCTTGTGCATCCGCTGCATGTGGATGAAGTGTGTCATTCCCATGGTTTTGCCCTCAAAGCGCTTAATCTGCTGTTTTATCTGTTGCAATGTGAATCTTCCACATGCCACATCTGCACTGCTTCTGAATGCTGTTTGTGTCCCCAAGTGTGTGTGAAAGTGAGAGTGATGTTGTGGGTAAGACAGTGTTGTATGCAAGTGTGAGTCTGTGACCTGCAAGGCTTGAAGCAAACACAAGTTCCTCTTTCAACTCCACAGTTTGAAATGTGTACATGTAAACAAGTTCCTATGTGGATCATGCGTGTGTGTGTGTGTGTGGTTGTCTGTTTGTGACACCTCGGGCCAGCCTGAAACACTTGGGAGTTTTTGAATGACCTTCCAGTTCTTTAGGAGATGAGCGGACCTGTGCTGCCTGACAGACTCTGACTGATCGCACACACTGGGCTGTATGTGTGCATGCACACGCGTGTGTGTGCATCTACACCAATGCTGCCAGAAAGCTTCTGAATGTGCCCTGTGTGTGTTTCTGTGCTGAGCTGCCAATCATTCACTCATCTTTGTCACACACACAGTCAGACACTTATAGAAGCAGGGTCACTGCAGACATGAGGCATTCATCTAGTGTTTTACCTTGCAGTACAAGGTGATTCATTACACTGATAAAATATGTCATATAACACCACGTTTTGCATATATAATTACCCATCTTAGGACAGATCACTGTGATGATTATTAAACGGGTGAATGTCACCAGTTTTGACAGCTGACCAACATTATCTGTCTTAGTCTCAGTCTTACATGGTAATGATAAAGTTTTATATACAGAACCTTCTCTTATCCACAAATGTACCACATTTACTTTGTTTAATAATTTTCCTTACAAAGTTGGTGCTTTACAGGGAAAATATGACAGTGATTCTCACACAGTGTCTAACAATTACTGCCCTCTAGCAGTCACTTTGAAGATGGCAACCATTTCGAATGCCATCCACACATTATCTGGAAACAAACTGCATCTGTATCAGTTAGCTAAAAGACAATTTTGCATCACTATTCACATTTTTTGTTCTTAATCAGTTACTTACATATTAATAAAGCCAAACAAATGTTTATTCTCCTTCCTACATCGATACTGAATCTGCTTTCTCTCTATTGGTTTTTGCTTGTTCTTGAATCACGTATTAAGGATGATCCTATATTTCTCAAATGTGTGCCCTCAAACTTGTCATAAAACGGCATCTACAACCACTAATTTGTTTTCTTCATTGCCTTCTGAGTAGTAGTCTTCTATGAGCATTTTATGGTGCTGATATGGCCATTGAGCAGTATGTAAAATATGGTTTATTCAAAATAATCTGATACATTTTTTCCTCGAAGACGTTTCTTTAATTTTACATGATGCAGCTTTAAACAACAACGCATCCCTCTATGTTGGTGCATTTGAGTTTTTAGACAAAATCAGACCACCCCTGCTGTATTGATTATACATTATAAGGAAGTAGCCTGATATATTAGCTCAGTGACAATTATGTTTTTCTTTTCTGTTCTGTAAAATCCTGATTTCCACAATTTCAACATTCTGTGTCTGTGGGTGTGATCCCCAGTGGAAAAAAATGTATGGAGTACAGTGTTATATATTTTGTTTATGAAGCTAGAGGCCAAATGAAAACATTTTTAATGTTTCAAACCAGTTCACACTCTGGTCATTTTGTAGAATGTTTTCTAAAAGGACTTTTAGAAACATCACTGATCATCAGACTCCCTTTACACCTGATGTTTCAGAAGACTGATCGAATGTCAAACTATTTTATCATTGCCGCTCTAGCATGGCCGCCCCTCACCCTTCCTCCTCCTCCTCACCTTGCCTGTGTCACCCCTACCCACACCCCCCCTCCCTCCGCTGTGCCTGGCTGCTCTTGTTTGACCTTTGCCCTCGCTTGCAGGTGGGCGGAGCAGGTGTCCAGAGTTGGCCAATAACAATCAGGGCGTCGCCCACTGCGACACGCCCTCTTTGGGGTTGGATAATGAGCAGGCTCCCGACAGCCGATTCGCCGGTGAGTGGCAACCTGTCGAACATGGACCGATGAGAGCTGAGGATAGAGGAGAGGAAAAGTGAGGAGTGCATGAGTCAAAGGATTAAAGGGGTACTGACTCGTTAGCGTCATGTGCTAACATGCTAATGTAAATCTAAGCACAACAGAGAAAAGGAAAAGCGGTTAACAGTTAGTGATCTGAAGATTATTTGCAGCATCTTTGCCCAGCATGGAGATCTGGAGCCTTCCTTCTTCTCTTCATCCCTATCCTTTGGTGTTTTGGTACTTCACAGCTTTATTTATTTATTTATTTATTTTATATTGATTAGCTGTGCACTCTCCTTCCTCTTCCCTTTAGCTGAAGCCCTGGTGTAGTTGTATGTGTGCGTGAATGCATCTCATTGTATGTCTGATGAGTGTCCTCTGCATGCTTGTTTTATTGTCTTTGTGAGGGTGTGAGACAGAAACTATTCCGTCTTTCCCAAGTATTGAAGTTCATGTTCAGTGTCTGCCAGCTTCAAGCAGCTTTGCCAAACATCTGCACCTCATTTTGTCACCCTCAACCCCCCCCCAGTCCTCCACCGATCCACCTCTCTGCTTCACTGAACTCAATATGTCACTTTGATGAGAGCTGAGGGTTCTCGACTGGAGTCCTGGTTAATTTTTTTTTTCTTATTTTCCCTCATGTCTGTTGTAATTCTCATTTAGTTCATTCAATTAAGTACAACAATTAACCCAAAAATAGATGAGGTGTAAAACAGCAGAAATGAGATGGCACTAAATCAATTTGGATGTTATTTTATTGTATTCTGACATATTTTGACAAACTGTTACAGATCATTTTCTGCAATAAAACACAAGTTCACATTCAGTGTGGAATGATACTGTGCTTGTCAAAGTTGAGTCATTTTGGTCCTTCACAACCTTCAGCTCTTGATCATTCATGTAGCTCTTTTCCTCCTTCCTCCTTCACTCTTAAACCTTGATTCCACTCATTCCTTTGAAGCCACATTTGACCTGGTTGGAGTTTTATGGTGGATGTTGTGACATGTTTCGTAAAAGTTCTGTTATCTCTCTGTTTCTCTTCTTTCTGACCCCTTCCACCATTCTTCACATCCTCTTCTGTCTTTTCCCGGACATTTCCCTTCCCGCCTTTCTCTTCTTTCTCTGTCTCCTCCTCCATCTTTTTTCCCTCTTTTGCTTTCTTTCGGATGGACAGATGAGGAGTCGTGCCCAGTGCACATTGAGGACTAGGTATGGAGTTATGGTTAGATGGAAGAACAGACACAAGGATGATAAATCGTAGGCTTCATACTGTATATTTATACAATATGTTCCAGTTTAAACACTTTTTAAAAGTGTATTTTAGGGAAAAAGAACATTTAAATCTACAGTATTTGGTTCCTTTCAGATTCAGCTCAGAGTCTACCTGGGTATTTGTCATGCTTTCAAGTTATAGCGCAGTTAATGATTTTAAATTTGAAGTAAACAACAATCTTTAAAAAAAAAAGAAAAAAAAAAAGCAGGGCCCTAAAATGAAAGAATGACTAAACAATCTCACAGCAAATGAAAACTCACACAAGATACAGGTCACTTGAACGGTCCTTTAGAATTCTTTCAAAAGTAAAGATGTGTAGAGGTTCATCACTTTGTGAAAGACTACAAATGTTTTTCATTGCAAAACTACCTGTATTTTGGACATGACAACATAAAAACATGTACAGAAAATGTCTATAAAGCATGTTGTCAAAAGCCAATGTTGAATCAGTGGCCGTCTGGGCCTTGGGTTGCAAAGCTCGTTGTGATGGAAATAGATACTTTGTTCATCACCACATCTACATTTGACAAAAGAAACCTGCAAATGAGATCTGCCAACATATAGACATATCAACATATCAAATTACGCGACATAAATTCCTCGTGCTCAAATTTCGTAATTTCAAGTGTTCTGGTTATAAAGATGTGCCAAACTCCAAGATAAAATCCTGTACATTGATAGCTTGCAGGCTTTAACAGCCAGACATTAATCGGGAAAATCTCAGTCTAAGCTTTTTGGATTGAAAGAAAAGAAATTCTAGACAGGCTAATTTGTCTTTCTGAGCACTTCTAGATATTAAGTTTATTTCTTTTTTAGTGAAATGATTCATTGTTTGATTCAAATGTCAGGAAACGGCAGGTTTAGAAAATTCGAAAGTGATATTTCCTGTTATGCAGCATGTCAGCATAACCGAGGCAAGTGAACAATTATTAATTAAAATGTTAAAAGTGTCAGTCAGAAAACGAATGGATGAATCAATTAACTGTGTCAACTCTAATTTTCTCATTTTACAACACTGTCTTCTCTTTGTGGTCTTCTCTCTTTCAGAGCTCATGTACCTCGGGGGCTACAGGCCTGTTCTGGAGCCCCTCCCCCACCGCACCTCCACCAGCAATATCAACCTGGAGATGCAGGGGGCTGAGAACAGGGATGGCCAAAGTCCTAAACATCCCCGCCGCGGACCACTCATTGTGTAAAACCCGTACACAAACAAACAAAACTTACCCGTCCAGAGTCAGCTTTTCTTACCCTGCCATAGTGCTGCAACACTGGACACTGTCCTCGCTGAGCAGGGAAACACATCCCCCATCCGTCTCAACATTTCCTGGATTTACTGTAGTTGCTGCCACTGAAACCCTGCAAGAGTGAAAAGATGAAGAAGGAGGAATCACCTCTCCATGATCGGTGCACTTTTATCTCACATTTTCTTGTCTGTGACCTTACTTGTTGTAGGAATGATCTGCCTACTGCTACATTATTATTTATTACCTGTAGGTTTAATGAGAGCTGTGTATTGTGACATTATCTTTAGAAAAATACATGCTGCTCCTCCTCTCTCTCTCTCTCTTTTTTGCCTCCCTTCTTATTATATTACCAGGCAAACAGTCAGGGGCTACTGTGATCGGCAATCGGATTTATTACTACTAACTTCTTCTGTGATACAAACTGTATGCTGAATGAGTGGTCGGACATTTTGACGCTAAATGTCAGCTCTCACCGGACTACCTTACCTTCCTGAAGAAAAAAAAACATGCTGACCCCCTCTCTTCGGATCAGGGAGCTCCCGTCTCAACTTCGCATGCAGCTTTTCAGGTTTCGTCTCATTCCTGCCACACTTTTGGAACACAGCAACCCATACAGTCAGACTTGTGAAGGTGGGGAATGAGCCAAGAAACAGCCTGAAATTAACTGATTTGGGCGGGGGCGGGGGGGCGCCACGTAGAATGTAGGATGAACAACATGGATCTTAAAGAATGGGAATGTACGTGACATCTTAAACGTCACCTAAACTGGAATCGAGCACAAACTTTGACCCACACCCTCCTTTGCCATCCCTCCATCTTAGCATGTCAGTATTACTGTAGTGTAACTGGAAATCAAAATGTACGACCAAGCAATAAAATCGCATCTCCATCTTTTTCTCCTGCACCGGGACGCTAATTTACAGTTAAAACAATGAGAAAACTGTGTTTGCACTGGCCTGTTATATCCAAATTCAGACCTTTCAGTGTGTTTATCATTTCGTATTTTAATGTTGCCATTGTAAAGGGATTTATTGTGGGAAGAGTTCATCCTCAGTTCATCCGCATATTCTCCCTTTCTAATCATCCCAACACGCTTCGTTCCTCTTGTTTGTGAAGCTTTTAGTTGTTTTTGTTTTGTATAACTTTGATGTATATTTCACCTGTTGTTGAAGCTCTCCGTTATGTGTTTTTAATTTGTTGCAGAACACTGTGTTGTTTATTAGAATGTGGATGAAAAATATGTGAACATTTTGTAAAGGTTTACACTCTTGCAATCCCCATAACTAATAACGGAAAAGGGACAATATCTACATTCAATGCACTATTAGCTGACTCCTAGACGACACACTTTGCAGTGCATGAGGTGATAATGAAGTCAGCATGTTAGTCTAGGTCAGCCTGCACCCTCCTGTAGACTTGATTATGGATCACTGCAGAAACACAAAGCGGTGCCATATCCTTCCGTAGTGTTATATTTCAGTTGTCAGCGCCCTATCTCATTGGCCGAACTGTTAAGGTCAACACTACTGCACTACTATAGCCAGGCTGCAATCAATCATGTGATCACAGTCCGAATGTGCAGACTGGACCATCCTTTGGCACCGGTCGCAGTACACTATCAAAAATATCCGCAAGACCCCTTTTTTTAGCGTGAAAATGTCAAAGACGTAAAACAGACAATAAAGTTTTTTGCAACTAAACGGCCACCGAGTGATTTCCTGTTGATTTTAAAAGAGAGAGCGATTCATTACTCAATCCTTAGCTATGTTTTGGTATTATGTCTATGAGCATGAAACGCTTCTCTGAAATGTTTCCCAACTTGGTCACTGTCACTGAAGCTCTCCTTGCTCATGTACACATAGTTTTTCAAACTTGTAGGTTTTTTTTTTTTTTCCCCCCAGCCACGAATGCTTCCCAGGACCAAAAATCCCATTCCCACACAACAACATTGCAGAGTTATTAGTAACTGAACTTTATTTCTAAACAGGAACTCTGCAGGATATAAACAGACAAGTGACAGAGATAAAATGACTCGGCATGGTGTTGGGCCAACAAACTAAACCTGAACCTCTTCACTTTACCTTTGTATTGATTCTATAAAATTTGATTTGATCATCTTGAAGGATTAACCCCAAAAGTTATGTCCTTATTTAATGTTTGACTGGTACTGTTGTCTAATATGTTGGTCTTCCAAGGAAACACAAGCCAACAAAATGTCCACCACAACCAGTATAGATCCCCTCACTGTTTAGATATGTTTCTCCTTTAATTTGTCACTTGTCTGGGGTTGCTGTTGTCTCCCCATAATCTTACATAAACTACCCGACTTGTTTTAATCTTCTGAGAAAATGGAAAAGGAAAGCAAAAAGAAAACATTAAACTAATTTAGAAGTGGTAATGTTTTTCTTTTTTGACATGCTTTTATGACTGCTGTGTTTTTCAGCTCATTGTTATGTTTGCAGCCACAACTTTGCTGTTTCTCATCACACTGCTTTTAGCTGCTCCTTTTTAGGTGCACAGACACATATTTTCCTCAAGATACAATGCAGGCCTGAAATAAAACCTAAAACAATACCTAAAAGAGAGCGAACATTGAACTTGCATTGTTAATGACGGGGTAGAGACACTTTAGATTGACTAAAATGTTTTACCTTCTTTCACAATGATATGCAAGAACAGCACCCACCTTAAGGACATTTCATGTTTTTCATGGTCTAAATTGTTAAAAGGGGGAAAAATATTCCGAACTGGTTCAATATAAGAAAGCAGTACATGACAACTGCAACACAGCTGAAGTGCAATCCAGCATAACTGTTTATTTTATGCCTGTTTTGCTACAGATAGTCACAGATTGTTATGTAACTTAAGGCAATCACAAAAATTAGCCTAAAAAAACTATATACTCTGCAGATACTGTATGTGTTGTAGTTGAGTAACATGACAGGGTGCTAAAAAGTTATTAAAATAATTTTTTGTACAATATTAGTTGATCAACTAAAATCATCATTAGTTAAGAATCTGGACAATTTTCTCACTCTGTCATTTCACGATCAAAACATTCAGCATTTAAATTAATTTGAGAAGATAATCTAAAAAGTACTTATTACAACAAAAGCAAATGAAGAAACACAAATGCAGCTCTTCCCTGCCAGAAATTGTTCAATGTTCAATGACTCTTCATGTATCAAAACTACAATCTCTAAAAGCCATTAGTGTACTAAGAGAGCTTTTTTTCCCCTCCCAAACAACAAATAGGGTTTAATGCACAGCTGCCCACTGTGAGACTGGCAGGAGACCAACATTAGAAGAATTGAGTTTAAATGGAGCCAGTGTTCATAATGTCATTACCAAATTGTCTTGCTGATCAAGTTTTGCCCTAATTAAATTTGACCTTGTCATGCTGTTGGCTTTTTAAAAAAAAAACATGTATAACGTGTGTCCTCAGTGTGCACTGGTTACACAAGTCACATCCAGAGGATAAAATCGGCAATGTTTCTCTTACCAGTGGCAGCAAGTCTTACAATCACATCATTTCTGAATCCAAACAGATAAATGCCCTCCACCTGCCTTTTATTTCATTTGATTATTTGTTTTATTATCCTCTTAAAACTATTAAACCTGATCGCACCTTTCATGAGAATCAAAGCAAAGCCTGATATATACACCAAATATTGTACACCCCTTCCTTTATCAGCCAAATACGGCATCGGTCATTGATGACAACATGGGAGGGATTTCTTATTTCAGTAGGCCAGTGAGCTCATTCATCGTGCCCAACCCTCCTCACTTAAGGTCCAGGGACAGCAGCTCATACAACTGCGACACACACACACACAAATACACACACACACACACACACACACACTGCTGCAGAAATGATGTGCGCTGCTTTTCTCCTCCTGGTCATCCTAACAGGTACGTTTTTAAAAAGTTAGATTTCTGTTTTGCTTTTTTAATGTTAGATTAGAAAAGTTTTTCTTCTTTTTTTCTATCTTAATAACTTTGAGGATTTGTTACTTCTTACTTTACTAATGTAGAGTGAGAAAAAATGCCAAGTTAGTGTGCCTCTCAAGCTCCAACATTTTTGCTGGGAATGTTTTAGAAGTTGCTGCTTATAAACAAAACTCAAAATAGAGAAGGGATGGCATTATTCTAAATTAGCTTAAAACCCAGAAGTATTCTTATCTTAGGAGCACTAAAATGTTTTCAAAGTAGAAAATCATTTGTAAATCATTGCATTCTGTTTTTTTTTTTTTACATTTTGGAAATGGGGTTGTAGTTCATCATAATCAAACAAAGCCTATCTAAATCATATTTGATGACCTTGTATGTACAACATTTATCCAAACAATTATATTTAAACAGTATAAACCAATTAAAAAGCAGAAGTACAGTAAACAATGTGGCTGTATAATCTTAAAAATCAAACAACAATTAACATTGGCATGACCAAACATTTGTCTTTTATCTGTAGATGGGGTGTCCTGTAAAGTGTGCAGTTACCAGGATGTTTTGGATTACCTGAACCTGACTGCAGATAACAATGTGTTTAAACTGACCCGACCAGTTCTGGACCACACACACACCACGGTGGTAAAGTTGGATATCATCCTTTATGCTATCCTGGCTGTGGTAGGTACTGCATCACGTGTGTAGGTGTTTAATTCATCAAATAAATGACTGAAAGTGGTTTATGTCTTAACTTAATTCTTAGGTTGAGAAAACACAAACTTTTGTTCCTTTTGTCTGGGCCTCAGTGGTGAGTTGACTGAGACAGTCTTGATAACTTTTCTTTTTTCTTTTAAATGCATGTATATACGGTATATCATTTTTCTTTTCACCCCCATTTACTGCAGCAGTGGAAAGATGAACGGATCTCATGGGACCCGGCTCAGTTTTGTGGAATCAGGATGGTTTCAATTCCAAAAGACCTGATCTGGAGACCGGACCTCTTCATCTATGAGATGTAAGCTTGCAGCACACAAAGACATGAAGCATAGTTTATGACAAAAAAACGAATGACCCCTAACGAAGGCTAATTCAGCCTCCATCATGCGTCTCTTCTCTGAGATCTCTCCATCCAATTAAAGTCAGTCTTGATTTTTCTCTTATTTCTTGCTTTCACTTCCTCTCTCTCTTTTCCTCGCTTCTTCTGAAAATGTCCTTTTGCGTTTTTTCATTTTTTGCTGTATCAGTCATGCTTCATGTTTAAAACAGCCAGCGTGTTAATATCCAGCTGTTGGTGTGCATCGTGGTGTCGTTAAGCAAAACGCAGCTGTGACGTGAAGCTCTGGGCTGGAACATAAAGTTGTGAAGTGTTTGTTTCTCAACCCCAGGATGCTGCAGGGAAATGATGGCTCTAGGATTATGTTAATGTCAGTGTATCATCAAAATGAGTCAGAAGCAGGGAGTTTTAAGGTTGGCAACTTGTGTTGCTTTAATTTACCCCCCAAAATGTGGATATTTTTTTCATTTCTTCATTAATAAGAGAATGACTGGCAAGGATCATCCACAATAAAATAGACCTAGAAATGATCTAGACTAAATGGAGAAACTACAGCAAATAAATCCAAACAGGTAAGGAAATGTAACAATAATAATTATCTTACAGAGGAATCTGTATCTATTAACTGTAACCCATCAAGACAAGGTTGAGTGTAGAATGATGACCTCAGCATTAAGTTAATTGCTTGATATTCACTGGTAATAAACCCTGCTGTGTTTTTTCAGAGGATCAGTGACTATTGTGTGCCTACTTTAATGATAATACATGCATCAGTTCTTGTATTGACTCAGAATAACATTGAACAAACATTATTTAGCAGCTATGATAGCAAGAACGGGACCTGTTGATTTACCTCCTGATGAATATGAAGTTGCAGCCTGTTTGAATGCTCTATAGACACATTATTAAAAACAGACGTGTGTGTGTGTTGTCTCAGGGTACAGAAGGACGACTCACCTAAGAATCCGTTCATGTTCATGTCTTACGATGGCACAGTCTTTTTTGACGAGGACATGAAGGTGGTCAGCACCTGCGAGATGGACATCCACAAGTTCCCCTTCGACACACAGGAGTGCACCATATCCATCGGTTCTGCAATACACTGTGGTGAGGACAAAATGTGTAGATTTCTACAGACACCTCTAAGGGAGGCAGGGGGATTTTTATCTTTTACCTTAAATTGCAATAAGTTTTGCATTATCTCGCAAAATATCAGGAATGTTGCTGCTTTACTGTTTTATGTTTACGTCTAGAATTTTAAAGGGCAATTGATATAATTCATTGGTGATTTATTGAATAAACTCCAATTTCTATTAATTTTCATGTGAATTATGTAACTGCTCAGTTTGTTATTTAGAATTAAGATATTGATAGGCTAATTGTGTAAAAAAAAGCATAATAAATAAATTTTCTAACATAATCACTGCCACTAGCTTTCTGTGAAAATAACTTCTTGCTCACCTTCTTTCTTAAAGCAAGGGGCCCAGCAAAATCTGAGTATTTCAAATTAAAGTATGGCCCAGATGCTACATACTTGTAAAATTACAAGACCTT
>JBBBVU010000023.1:6767187-6778370 GCA_037177055.1 Atherinosoma microstoma | reverse complement strand
CTAGAGGGAGCATGTATAAGTTAAACAGAAGAGGTCCAAGGACTGACCCCTGGGGGACTCCACAAGTCATGGCCACTCATAGTTTTCCAGCCTGTGCAACAGGATTCTGTGATCCACAGTATCAAACGCAGCGCTGAGATCCAGCAAAGCTCCCTCATCCCTGTTGATGGCGTTATTTCCCCACTTTCTGAATTCTAGTGCCTCCTTAATACATCTTCATGTTTATCTGTCTCTTCTCTGATTATTTTATTGTGTAACGGGGTCAACGGTTGGCCTCGCTTGGTGGAACGGTCCATCAGGTTGGCCATGCCTAAGGCAGCTGATTAATGACACATCACAGCAGTCAAATGATGCTTCTGAGGAAGGGTGTGGGCAGAATAGTCTATGTTTAAGAAAGAAGACTAAAATAACACTTTTGAGCCAGAAGGGCCACAAGAGAAGTATTAGGATGTATTTTTGACACCATTAACAATGTGTTAATACAATACTGAGCAGTTGAATAATTCAGTCATGAAAATGAATGGAAATTGGAGTTTATTTAATAAATCATCAATAAGTCTGATCAATTGCACTTTATGTTTTAAACACAAACATAAAGCAAAGCACAAGAGGCCAAAACAGTAAAGCAGCAACATGTTTGATGCCATTTGTGATAATAGAAAACAACTTTGTGTGCACTTGTAATTGATCTGTTAAAGCACTATCTTACAACAACACTCTTCCTCTGTTAAATTGGACATAATTTCAAGTGCGTGTCATGTTGACTTCATGCTGAGGAGACAGTTGCAGACCAGAACCAACAACAGAAACGGAGCAAAACAGCTTTAACAGGCTGTGCGTACTATTGTGGCTGTGTAATCAGTTTCTGTCAGATGATCCCTTTTTTGTGAGGGAACGCTAAACTTATTGTGAGGGAGAACAAAAGTGTAGCAAGAAAACGCAAAAGATAAAAATCTCCTCTTGGGGTGCCGTATGTTTCAGTCAGCATTGTGAATGTAATGTTTTTAGAGCCCCTTGTACTCTGAATTTCTCTCTTCTTTCACCACAGTGCAGGAAATTCGACTCCTTCCTTTCTCGAACTCCTCTCGGGCCACGCAGTTTTCCCGAGAGGTGATGAAGACGCAGGGAGAGTGGGAGTTCCTACAACTGTCCGTCAACAACTTCAATATCAGCTTCGCAAACAAAACATGGGAACAACTCAGATACACTGTATGGAGCACCAGGAAAGACAAGCATGACTGAAAATCAATTAAAACCAGAACTAAATGCAACTGTTTGCAGAAAGATAACAGATATAAAGCATCAGGGGGCCTCTGAATGGCTTATGTTTTGTTTTAATAAAACAGCTTACACCCTATCCTTACACCTAACTAATGCAACAGGGTGAATCCAATCATTTCCTGTCAAGAGAACCATTAAAATAACTTGATGAGCAATTTTAAAACAGTTAGCAGCTAGATCACTAGGTAAGCAGAACAGTGTATTATGAACAATTAACAGGAAAATGCAAAGTTTATGTCATTTCCACTAATGTTACTTTGTGTACATTAGTGTTGTTTAAAACAACAACAACAAAACAATCAATGAAAGAAAACAAAATAAGCAAAAAAAAAACAACAAAACTTGATATGCATTTTGGGAAACAAAAACATCATCCCCCCCCCCCCCACAACCACTAGTAATAGACCATAAACTAGGCTGCGTTAAGGAAAAATTAAGAGACATTTTTTAAATGGAGACATGTATTTGCATTTTTAAAAGACAAACAATTTCGCTTTGGTTGTATGGTACGGTAATGAAATGAAAATGAAATAAAAAATACTTTATTTATCCCTCTTAGAGGGAAATTATTGTTGTAGCAGTTTTTTTTTTTTTTTCAAAATGATAATAATAATGATGATACAAACAATTAAATTAAAGTCGAAGATAAAAAAAAGCCTAAATAACTACTGAAAACACCAGGCAGTGACTACATGCTTGTTGCCACTGCCGGGCTCTGCCATTTTGGTGCTTTTATTGCACCAAACTATTGTGAATCAAGGCTGCTTATGGATCAAGACAAAAACAGAAGAAAAACACTGAATCTCTGTTGAGACTGAAATAGTGAAACATTTGATACTGAAGAGTTGTAAATATCACAGTGCTGAGGAAAATGTACGCAAAGGGTAAGAAATAGAACATGAGAGTTGGAGTGGAAGTGACTTACTTTAAGGGGATTTAAAATGTGTATCGTTTTATTTTCTAAAAGAATCTAAATTGAATGTATTTCTAATTCAAGTTAATTCAAACTTAAAATTTTGACCTCAAATCCAAGCAATACGTTTAAGCCCAAAAATATTCTATGTTTTTCCTCTTAGATCATATTTATTTTATTTACATTTCATGACTCTTTGTGTGGAGTAAATTTTTAAACTTCACCATTGTCATCTTTTCTGTTGTCATATGATTGATCTAGTCTGACCTCTGAACCCGTTTTCTCAGATCTCCATAAAGAGGAGACCCCTTCTCCATGTCATGAACTTCCTGTTGCCCATCTTGTTCTTCCTGAGTCTGGATCTCGCCTCCTTCTTTATCGCTGACCATCGAGGGGAGAAGCTGGGCTTCAAAGTCACTGTGCTGCTAGCCATCTCTGTCCTGCTGCTCATCCTGAATGAAATCCTGCCCTCCATGTCCAACAAGACTCCACTCATAGGTACACACTCAGCTAATAGGATTTATTTATCTGAAAATACAAAAATAAAATGTACAACAATGCCTGTTCCCTTCTTTCAGCGACGTACTGCATAGTGATCTTTGCTCTGATGCTGCTGAGTCTTTTGGAGACAATCTTCATTATGTATCTGATGGAAAAGAACTCACAACATGAGCTCAGCTTGTTGGACAAACAAGAGGACAAACATGAGCAAGTTAACACTGAGAACTTTAACACAGGTGAGTCACATTAAGACAATACATTTCCTTTTATCTTGGTGGTTGGATGCTCACACAATACTGTCATGATTTCATGGTTTAATATTCAGTTAAACTCCATCATTCAGTCTTGATGAAGCAGGTCAGATCTGTTTTTGATTGTTAAACTTAACAACTAAATTTAACTCTGAATATTTTAAAGTCCCTTTCTGCTAAATGAATACTTTGCTAACATGGTGTCATTTATCTGTTACAAGACATAGCTCAAGTAAAATCAACCAGGACACTGAGGCTGAGGGTTTCTGCTTTGAATCTGCAGAATCACTTCCTCAACCTCAAATGGGGATTTTCCAGCATAGTGGTTCCAGTGCTGGTTCAGGTCTGGTGCTAGAACCAGTTCTAGGTTGGTTCAAGCAAAGAACTGGTTTGGTTGTCCACAGCCAGAGAACCACCACATAACTCTGTCATTATGTCTCTTTAAACCTCTCTTGGATGGTTCACCCTCCCTCCAGTGTATTCTGAATTTCTGTAATGGACCACAGTGCAGGGATAAAGTGATCTTCACACAAACAAAAACATATTGTAGCATTTATCTTGTTTTCCCTGCAAACTGACGTTTTACTTTTGGTGCTGGGAAAAAGGTTCATAGATCTGCCTACGAGAACTCCTCTGTCCCTTTTTCATCTGAACTACGAGAGAGCAGTCAGTCAAAATACTAATAATGTTAATGGATTAGATTTATATAGCACCCAAAGTGTTTTACAGTGAATCCATTGTCCATTCATGCAACATTTACATTCAACATGCAACATCCACTCAGTGGTGGTGTTAAGCTTTCTGTATAGCCACAGCTCCCCTGGGACAGACAGATGGACCAACAGCCTCTCCAACCACCACCAAACATTCATACACCAGGGATGCCACCAGGCAAGACACTTCACCCACCTTACCTCCAGTCATGTCAACACTGGAGGTAAGGTGGGTGAAGTGCCTTGCACAAGGACACAACGACTCAGTGACTGGGATGAAGCAGGATTTGAACCTACTGAATGGCTGAATCGGGTTTTCCCCATGGCAACCACATCTTTATTTCTAGCTGCACACTGCCAGACCTTTCGTGTATGGCATATTCACCTAAGATAGCTCTCTCTCTCTCTCTCTCTCTCTCTCTCTCTCTCTCTCAAATTTGACCTGAAACAGCTTAACCTATCATGAAGATTGACACATTTTCAGCTATTTATCTTGGAGACTCTCCAAATCATACAACATGCAATATTAAGGTCATAACAAGTCTCTTTTTCCACGGCAAAACTTCATTTCTGTGAATTATGCTTTTTTTTTTTTATTGTTTTGAGACAACATTGTGTATTTGTGTATTTTCAGAAGATGAAAAGCAAACATGTTGCTCCTCCATCTGCAGAGTGTCTGCCAGCGAGAAGCAGCACGAGCTCCTGCCTGTTGTTGAGGAGGTACAGTGTTATCTACTTATTAACATGCAGTACCTGCATTATTAATGATAATTTTCAACACTTAACAAAAACCTTAAAGGGGCATACTTTCACACATGATCATGAATTCTCCCGCCTTTTAAATAAGAGTATATTTATGAATCCAGAGGGAGACTGTTAAATAAAATATTAATGTCCCTGTGATGTTATAGGGATGCCATCAAGGTTATCTGAATCAAAATCTTTCAAATATTTATGTGCGTTTAGACTTTTATTGTCACAATATTTTGATTTTGTTTAAGTAACAGTTCATGTCAGTTATTTTCACATCACCTGACTTGCAACCCATTAGTGGGAGAGTAAAGTCAAACTGTGGCGCCACTGTGACTGCGTGCAGGTGAACAACAGCTGTCAGCCGGGAGAGTCTCATGTGCTGCCATTGATCCTCGAGGAGCTGAAGAAACTGCAGAAAATTCTGAATTTGAACCTCGTCTGCAGAAAGGAGCGAGTGAAGTCTGTATACTGTGCCAAGAGAATCAACAAAGTTTTTTTTATTTTCTATATCATCACCATATTGCTCTTTCTATCCCTCATCTTCATTGAATGGAATTCCTAAAAATGTCAAATGTAATATCATTTTTTTGTGTTTCATTTGCTCATGTATTTGTAAAGGTCTGCAGCCTTGAAAGGTAAACACATGATGCTGTAGATGTGAGTTGTGTTTTGCTTCTGATAAGACAGATTGTGCGTTGTTTTGTGAACCTACTTGATGTTTTTTAGCATTTGAGACTTTTTAAAGTCTGAAAATTAAATTTGACTATTTGTTAGAATATTCTACACAATATATAAAATTGTATTTGATATACAGATATATATGTTTAAGCTTTAGCTTACACCTTATGGATGCTTTGTTTTCCTTTTTTTCTTTCACTTCATTATTTGTTATTTATTTATTATAGAGTATTAATTTTAGAGCAGACACATTTAGTGTGTTGCATGCAATGGATTACATGCTTGTTTCCAACATTAGTCAAGTGTCCTGTGGGTCAAAATATGTAAAGATACAACTACATCAATCAGGCTTCAATCAGATTTTGAGCAGCTGTACCTGAACGAGCACTTGAAAAATTACCAGACAGGATGTGTTTACTGTGATACTGGATTATCAAAAACATACCCACAGAAAAAGAAGGAAAGTAGGTCATTTATGGTGGAGCTATAAACAATCCTGTTTGTTCAGGGGTGTCAAAAAAAGAAAGTCTGCTGATTCATCAAACAAAGGCTAATCGGCATCCGTCTTGCATTCTGTCTCCCCTCTGAGCTCCTAACAGCCTGAAAAAGCCAGTCTAATGTTGACTTTCTCTCTTCTTTTCTTCGCTTCCTACGATATTGTCCTCTTGGATATTTATGCTGAATCAGCCATGGTGCGCATCCACAGCAGCCAATGTGTTAATATCTAGCTGTTGACGTAGCTTTCACATGATTCTGCTGGCTAGAACATAAAGTTGTGACGTGTAGTTTCTCAGCTCTGGGATGCTTCATAGTAAAGAATTAAAAGTTTATATGTTGCTGTTTTATATGTGACATTATAAATGACCTAAGCAGCAATATCTGGACCAACAATGGCAGAAAAAGGGATATTCTTAAAGGCCCACTCCTTAACTGTTCGAACATAAAACTCTGCATACCGGACTCGTTTCATGCCGAGTTTCTATAGCAGGCAGATAAATACACAGGCCATTTTAAACGCGCACCGTGGTGGATTCAGCAAAGAACGCAAGAAGACTGTGTCAGAAAAAGAGAGAAAACAAAAGAGAGCCAGAGACAGAGCAAGAGATAAGACAAGAGTCAAGATAACACTGTCTTTTACTGTCTGGGGAGAGCTCACGGTACAGGTAGGCTGCAAGATGGATGCCAAACTAGCCGTTGATAGGGGCCGCATCACTGAGAAAATGGCAAAAGTTAATTATGCGTCTTTGCCTCTTTGGAATTAGTTAATTTCCCTAACAATCTAAAAATAAAGATCTTGTGTCGGGGACAATGCAATTACGATTTTGAGCACCAAATTTCAGCAGAGCTGATGCAGAATGGTGGACGGAACAACAGAATAGCAGAAAAGTGTTCTTTGCGACTTGATAAGAAAAAAGCAGATGTACTCCACCTTAAACTGGTCAGACTAATTATCTGCAAAGGATTGAATGTGAATAAATAAATAAAATTCACTCCAGCAACCATCTTTAATATGTGTGTATTTTTAGGCGTTTTGGAAAAACATACATAACCAAGACACATTGATCACACTAATATATTTGCCCTCCTTATCTGTCCATTCAGTCTTTTCCTCCCATCTTGCTTCTGTCTTCCTTCAGCTTGCAGCTCATTCATAACTTGGATGTTAAACCAATCACATTCGCTGTCAGCAACTCAACAATCCTGCATGTCATAATCATGTCATGCGAAATGATGTTTGTTGTTTATTCTGCTCAGCACAGCAGGGATCTGGTGTTATTGCAGTGCACACTCGTCACTCACACCAATGTCTATAAATGTCTTCTGTATCCCATTTTAAGACTTTCTTGTTGGTATTGAATCATCGTGTGTAATATTTTCTGGCTTGTGGGTGTGGTTAGAATGACTCCATGTGGGGATTTGTGATGGGAATTGTTTGGTATAATTGTCTGTTACTGTGATTGATTTCTGAAGAGGCCCACAT
Source organism: Atherinosoma microstoma (assembly GCA_037177055.1). NCBI lineage: Eukaryota > Metazoa > Chordata > Actinopteri > Atheriniformes > Atherinidae > Atherinosoma > Atherinosoma microstoma. The sequence continues at coordinate 6,771,299 of JBBBVU010000023.1, read as the reverse complement.
TTAAAGATGATTAACTCCTTTAATATTTAAAGTCATTATTACTTGTGGAGTGACATCTGCTTCACAAATTTGCTGATATTGAAGTGAATATTTGTTTCCCTTTCATATTTTCTGTGCTACTCACTGCAATACAAGCCCTAAAACAAAGCTGATTCACAGCTTCTAAAAATGAAACAGATTTTCTCATTCATTCAATTTTGGTACTGCTTAGTCCAATTTAGGGTCGCAGGGGCTGGAGCCTAATTAGCAGGCGAGGGGCAGGGTACGCCCTAGACACATCGCCAGCCTATAGCAGGACCAACACAGAGAGACAAACAGCCATTCATGCTCACACTCACTCCTAGGGAGTCAGATTTTCTTTTCATGGGAATCTGCACCATTATGGGTTTCAGATTTAAGCTGTACTTCCCGGGTTCCTGGTAAATTCAGATTCCATTCATTCATTTGTTCTCTACAGCTTCAAATTCAGAAAACTTAATAAATCCCAGGGGGTGGACTGAGTGACCATTTCCTCAGTAATTCTTTTTTTTTTTTATTGAAAGGACCTGCACATAAACTTGTTTGTAACTCATGTGGGTGTGTCGTATGTGGATTGCTTTTATACTAATGGGAATGAAAAGAACAAACATACACATTCTGATGGTCCAGCCCCCTTCCCTCCATCCTGCCTAGATTACTGTATTATGACCACAAAGGACTCAGTAACTGCTCCGGGCAGTGCTGGAAAGACAAGGGCACACATGAACTCTTCTGACTTGAGAGTAATTGTTTCAGTCAAGATGCTTGCTGGCATCATTTTTCTTCTTTTCATCTCAGGTAAGTTTGAACATCATTAAGGGGGATGTGAGAGAAAGTAAATGAGAAATCTGCAGTTTGGAAGTAATATTATTTGTTGTAATTGATCTTTTTTTTAAAAAAAAAGGAAAAGATGATTTCAGAGTCTTGGAAACATTTGATGTGTTTCTGTAACTTATCTGCTTGGTATTGCAGGAATTAACGTTGATTAAATACATATTATTGCTGGCAAGGCTTTTGTATGTTTTTAATCTTTGTTAATCTGGATGGCTCCAGAGTTCATAATGAAAATTTCTTTGAATGCTATTAAGCAGGTTTTTTAGTTTTTTTTTTTTTTATTAAAAAATGATCCCAGTAATAAATCAATAGTTGACCGATTAGATAAACCTCCTCAGTCCTGCCAATGCCTGTCTCATAATGTCCTCTTTGTTTCCATGACTGCTGGAGATCACTGCAGATATCTATGAGAATGAGTTTTCTGTGGTTTGATCATACATTCAAAAGCAGCCGATAACAACTCAAGAGGGAACAAATGCAATTTCCAAAGCACAGAAACAAGGGTTCTGATGAATGAATTATAGAAGATATCCATCCATCCATCCATCCATCCATTTTTTGTACCGCTTAATCCAATTCAGGGTCGCGGGTGGGCTGGAGCCTATCCCAGCAATTATCAGGCGAGAGGAAGGGTACACCCTGGACAGGTCGCCAGTCCATCACAGGGCTATAGAAGTTATCATTTTACTTAATGTGTGTGTTTGCTGTAGATGGGATTTCTTCTGAGCAAAACTGCAGCTATCAGGATGTTTTAAACTACCTAAACCTGACCAGAAGCAATGAGCTGTTCTCCATGACCCGGCCTGTTAAAAACTATAAGAATCCCACTCAAGTCTCCCTTGAAGTTCTGCTCTATGCCATTCTAGATGTGGTAAGTAGATCTTTATTTTTCAGATTTACTTCTTTACTGTATTTGAACTACTGTGTGAACCCAAAATGACAGATGACACTACCAAGAGGAAACATGTTTCTCTTATCTTCGCCTCTCTAACTGATACATTTCTCAGAATTGATTTTTCTTTTCACATAAGGAGCGCCTCATAGTTTAGTTATATCCAACCTTAAAGATCTCATGATCTATTGCAAATTGCTTTTATGGGTGATGTTATAACTCTGGTTTAATTCTTCTTCATTGTTTTGTTTTGAAAAGGACTTTGAGATGGTATTTAATGCTTGACAAGAACTATTTAAGTAAAGCTTTGCTGGGTCGTTGGGGCGGGTGCTGATCAACAGTGGGTCACTGTCTGGGGTGGCCTGGTCCTCCTGGGTGTCAGACAGGGCCTATTCTGGGAGGGTGGGTGGTTCTTGGTTCACCTCACTCTGGCGGCCATCATCCCTGGCCCCCTGGGGCCCGTGCTCCATGGCTGCGAGGGCTCTGGGTGGGGCCTGCTGTCTGCTGAGTGAGTATAGTTGTCCCTGTGGTGGCTGCTGGTTGGCTGGGACTTGGGGCCCTTTTTGTCTGCTTCTGATCCTGAGAGGGGGCATGGTTGCATTATAATTATACTCATCATTGAATACAACTCATTCCTTATAATTTACACTCAAATCCACTAATGTGCATACTTATACAGTTACCTTGTCGTCCTGCTGGTTTAATTGCCAGTGGCTATAGTTAAGTTTTCATAAACTTGTTGCTGCGTTGTTCATGCTTCCATCAGTTTTTCCTCTTATATGTGCTCCTGATGATTGTCTGCTTTGTTCTTTTTGTTTTTTTTTACAGAGGCAATAGGACGTTTTCTTTACAGGCACAGCTGCTGGGTGTCTGGTTCTTCTGTTGTGGTTGTACAGTTGTTGCTGTTGTTTTCTATCTTTTGTATCATTGTCTCCTTTTTCTTCTCTTCACTCTGTCCTTCTGTTTTCTCATCATTCTTCCTCTTCCACTTGTTCTTCTAAGGTCCAGCATTAAGATGTAACTCAGCAAGCTGAGCAGTAATCAAAATTAATAACAATACCCAAGTATCAAGGGGAGTCTTACATCCTCAAAGCTTAGTTCCCTTTAAATCCAATGAGCTCCCCCTCGGTAAAGCAAATTTGTTTGGCACAACATGGCAGCCAGACCCTCATTCTGCTCGCTATGATGTTGGACAGGGAAAGGTTAAAAAAAGAAAGCTAAGCTGAGTCAAGTTAAGATGCACAAACCAAAACTTGGTGCATGGCTTTTGTCATGAAGCAAAGAAGAAACATAAATTACTCAAATTGCTTTAAATGAACTTTTTATGTATTATCATAAAGCTAAAGTCAGTGGGAAAACAAGCTCAAAGAGCACTTCAGAGAAAGATGTGGTAAAAACAAGACTCATTTTCATATATGGTAAACTTTACAGATTCATAATCTGATTAGGAGTAAAGTGTTTCAGACAAATGTAAAGCGAATATGGTGATGAATGACTTTTCAACGCTGATTATAATGACTCTACAACCAAAATGCATTAAGGACAATCTGTTGCTTTATAGATTTTATTGGTGTTTACGCTGCTTTCAGAATTAGCTTCAGGAATCTGGACATCATGTACACTCACCAAGAAACAGCAGGATGTACAGATTTATAAACTCCATGTTTAATCTGCATTGTTCTAAGAACAAATTAAAGAAATGAAGATTTTCGTAAATGTCAATATTTTTGTAAACATTTCGTAAGTAGGACTTATGGTCAAATTCGTTTGTAAGAGCGGTTGGTGAATGAGGCCCATTGTTATAGCAAGCTAATAGCCAGCTGCATTTGTGTGTGTGTGTGTGTGTTGAATGTTTACTGTTACTTCTGATGTTATATTTTATATCTGAAATTAATTTCCCTTATTTTATTTCTGCACAGGTTGAAAAAGACCAGAAATTCATTCCTTATGTTTGGACTGTTACGGTTAGTTTTTTGTCTTTTAACAACTACTCAAAGCAGCTTAGTGAATAATCTCAAAAATGTGTTCCTTCTATTTACATTATATATATATATATATATTCAAATATATATATATATATATAGACACATATGTATATAATTGCTGCCTTATTTCTTAAAAACTTTCCAATGTAAGTGTTCTTGTCTTTCTCTCTGGTTTCTCTGTAGAGGTGGCGCAATGAATTTATTTCCTGGGATCCAGATCAGTTTTGTGGAATTGATAATGTTTCTCTACCTACTGACATTTTGTGGCAGCCAGATCTCACTATTGAAGAAATGTAAGTCTAAAGGCAATAACACACACACACACACACACACACACACACACACACACACACACACACACACACACACACACACACACACAC
>JBBBVU010000023.1:6745958-6765724 GCA_037177055.1 Atherinosoma microstoma | reverse complement strand
GGGGAGAGAAGATTGCATCCTAGCTTCAGAAAAAACACTTGAGAACATTTTTTGCTGCACTACAACTGCAGCCTGGGTTACACTCCCCCCCCCCCCCACAAAATATTCTATTCATTTATTATTCCCAGTGCATTTTTTTCTGAGTTCTTGTGAGATCAACTTGGGTTGCTCTGCATACTAGAGTGACCAACAAAACCACTCTCTATTCAGGGAGATCTGCTTTGAGAGACGAGGAGAAACATGGTAATGATGCCAATACTGTCATATGTTTCTAAATGGAAGATCAGGAGCAGAGAGATAAGAGCCCAGTGCATCATGGGACATCCCTCAGCAGTCTAAGCCTATGGCAGTTTAAATAGGGGATGGCTAATCACCCCTAACTATAAGATTTATCAAAAAGGAAGGTTTTAAGCCTGAACTTGAAGATAGAGAGAGTGTCTGCTTCCTGTACCCAAATTGGGAGCTGGTTCCATAAGAGATTGGCCTGAAGGCTTTGCCTCCCATTCAACTCTTTGAGACGCTGGGAACCACAAGTAGACCTGCAGTCTGAGAGTGAAGTGATCTGCTGGGAATATTTGAAACTATGAGATCTTTAATTGGTATCTATGTGGTTTAATTATGTAATTCTAGGCTTTTCTGGACTTTGCCAAATGGTTAAATGGTGCTGGAAAGCACCACTCACCTTTAAATGTCTGCTATTATTTATCTTTTTTTAAGATAACCACAAAATTCCTCTGAGGACAAAAAGCAGGTTACACTGTCTCCTTTAGCCATCTTTTCAAGCAGAACTCACCAATTCATTCTACTATACGTACTTGGACTTTCCTTGTATTACAGGACATATAGGATACTGTAACATAGGAAAGTGATATGTTTTTGTCCTTTCGGCTGCTCACATCAGTGAAGTGATGGACTACATCTGGCTATGAACCAAGAATCAACTTAGATGCAGTTTACATCAAACTTGCAAATTATGAGTCCTGTTGAAAAAAGATAATTAGCAATATCCTTGATGAAAAACCCATTTCCATATAAACAATGAGCAACTTTCACATAGGGCTGCCCCTAACTACTTCTCTTTGTTCTGATGGAGCCCAGTTAGTGTCATTTGCACCTAATGGTGGTTTTACTTCTGACATCTCGTCCTGCTGGAAAATGACGATGTCCTCCTCTAAAAGCTTTGTTTTCCCACATCCTGGTTTTAGTGAAGCTAATGAGGCAGTGCATGGCTCCCTAGACACATTTAGGACTTCCTTTTTTATTGCAATGACTGAATAGCATTTTTATGTCATGTTACAGTTAAAATACAGTACATGCACAGTACGAACACTAGTCTTGTGTTTGTACAAATCTAATATTATAATAAGATTTGTAGTGGTGAATTAATATGGATTTTCCATGCAAGACAAGATTTTTAATTGTGCACTGGCTTAAAGCATTTATGTAGATTCTTTTTATTTATTTATTTTTTTAACACCTGTGTTGTCCAGCATTGTAGCAAGCATTTATGTTGATTCTTGCAGTTAAGTTAGTTATATAAAGCTGTATGTTTAGCTTATGAAATGCTATATATATTTGCTGCTTCCTGATAGTTTGAGCTCACTGTTTCTATTTGAAGATATCTGATGTATTCAACATGTTTGTTTTTTTAAATTCTTTATTAGTTTTACCAGGAAACCTTAACAAAAAAGAGTTAATCAATTATTAGAATTTACTTTCTTCTTCCAATGGCTTAGGACGGATGACTAGAAACACTCCTAAAGCAGAGCACCAAATACATCAAATTCCTCTTAATTTGCCTGAATAGCTTTTAAAATTCTGCCAGTTGACTTATCATGTAAAAAGATTAGCTCCTGCAATTTCTTTGGTAGGAAAAAATTATTATTCATAAAACCAGGTTGAGCTAAAAAAAAAAAAAGTAAGATAATCAAGTTGTTACATTTGTTCTGCCCACCCCCTCTGAGATAGGTCCAGCAGTGACAACAGGAAACAACTGCACAGACAAGAGAGTTGACAGAGACTCTCACTGACCTCCAACAATGCTTGTTGCTTTCTTTTCTCTGCTCCTCTTCACAGGTAAGCTAAGATGATTCTCTATAATGCATGCAGATAGACTCAATGTGCTGATATTGAATTATTACATGTTAATTTCTGACACTTTCGTGTTCAAATAAGCGTCACACCTATTTTATTTTACTTTTATATATTTATTCTGATGGACTAAATTGAATTTCATTGATTTTGAAATTCAGTTTTGTTTGTAATGCCACCTAAAGACTAAAGTGGCAAAAGTAGAAACTGCTTTATTCACATTTGGCTACAGACATAAACAGAGAGACTTTTGGATGGTATCCATCAATTGTCTTCAAAATATTTCTATTTAGTCAAAACCTCGATTTTACATGATGTACAAAAACCTAATTTTTTTTCACACTTGAAAAATTATATTTGATTAAATCAAATCAGAATCTCTGAATTCAATACTTTTAGGAAAATTCAATCAAATTTAATTGTTAGTTCTTATTGTACTGTAAAAAAAAAGTAGACAAGGCAAATTAATTTATAGAGCACATTTCATGTACAGGACAATTCAAAGTGCTTTACATGTCAGAAAAGTACATTAAAATAGAAGATAAAAAATAAAAAATAAATAATGATGATTATATAAAATCAAGATTATGAAAGGACAACAGATTAAAAACATGATCAAGTTTAAAATTCAAGCTTAAAAGGAAACAGTACAAATTCAGATAAAATCTATGTAAATGCAGCAGAGAACAGGAAGGTCTTTAACCTGGATTTAAATAAACTGTGTTTCTGCTTATCTGAGACTTTCTGGGAGTTTGTTCCAGACATGTGGAGCATAGAAGCTTCTCCATGTCTGGTACTGACTCTGGGAACTGATAAGAGACCAGATCCAGATGACCTGAGGGGTCTGCTGGTTGGGTCAGAAGGTCACTGATGTATTTTGGTCCTAAACCTTTCAGAGCTTTATAGACCAGCAATAAAACACAAGTAATCATAATATAATATCTCTCCCTGTGCACTTCTCCCAGTTCTCCTCTGGGATATAAATTATTTATTTTCAGGGCTGTAACAGCATCATGGTAATAAACCATGGAAATGTATAGTGTTAAAGATAATCTAATAAACAAAGTGATGAGCATTGCTGCATTCGCTGAGTGGCACAAATAGAAGTACTTGTAGAAAAACCGAGTCAAACCACAGGAACGATCTAATCATTAAACAAGCAGTGCAATATAAAGAGCTTAAAAGTTCATACTGAGTTTTTATGTAACATTTTATTGCAAAATGGTGGGACACTTTTCTGAAATGATACATGCAGATTGAATGTTTAAAATGATCAATTATTTTAAGATTGAGGAAATAATTAAACATTTGTCTGTTAGCTTTATGAAAGTTTGAAGTAAATCAGTTTTAAATCAGTAAATTACTTCATTTATTTGTTTTCAACATACATACATTTCTTTTGTTTTGAAGATTCACATACATTGTCATAATCTTTTTTCTTTCATATTTTTTAACTTCATAACTTAAATCTCTGTTAAAAAACATAAGACATCAACAATTCATCATCAAGAAATATGCAAAACACAGTGTAAGTGTGCTTGAAATGCAAGTTTCTGTCCTTTTGTTCCAGGTGGAAATGCCTCTGATTTAGAGCTACAAGTGTTTAACGATGATACATCGATGCCCAATCTAACAATGGCACTAATGCCAGGTACCAAAACTGTGCATATTTCTTTTGCATCGAGCATCAAATTATAAAAACATTAATAGAAGTGTCAAATTATGTTCAGAAAAGGGATTTTTTTGTTATTAGGTTTAGACAAAAGTTAATCGTTTTGAGAAATTACTTATGAAAAGAAACAGGTCTCTCATGTAAATTACAGATGTACCCATGAGAAATGATTTACTTGTAGTTTTATATCCTGCACACACATCACAACAGTTCATATATATTGAGACACCTTTTATAAAACAGGAGATATGTGCACATGAAAGTAAAGTTCTTTAATGTCCTCTCTCAGTGTCCATTGATATGCAGCACCCAGAGCCAGAGGATTTTTCTCTAATCTTTGAAGAAATTCGAGGTAAGAAACAAACTACAAAAAACACGAGACACCATTGGTCTAATGAGTAGCCACATTGTTCCGTGTTTCATTCCATGACTACATTTTTCTTTCAGTGTTGAAAGAAGGGTAAAATATTGTGCCTCTGAAGTGGATTCAGAGGCACAATATTTTAATAATTATTTTATTTGTTTTCCAGTCGTGTGATGTATTCAAAATGGGGGGGGGGGGGATTTGCTGTTCACAATGGCCTTTCAGTAGCCACAATTCCTAGATGTAACCACAGACACTTGCGAGTTGGTAATTTAGATTGCTCAGTAATAAAGAATAAAACGGTGATATTTACCCGCAGGCACTGTTTGACAATTTTTTCCAAATAAATAAAGAGACGGCTATGAGTGCATATGAGATGTCTAGACAAACTTAAGTGCTTTGAAGTGCTTGACAGCACTCGAGTCACAATTTTTTCTCATTGTTATCCTGCTCTGAATAAACTGTCTGATACAAATATGTCTTAATATCATTTCAGCAAATGAAGTGAATATTTCAGAGAACTGTGGTTTCGAGGCTGTTTTAAAACACCTGCATCTGACAGGAAATAATGAGATGTACTCTCTGAGTCGGCCGGTCCAACACCACCGTCATCTTACATGGGTGTTTCTAGAAATGAAGATCTATGCAATCCTAGATGTGGTGAGTTGTTAAGACTTGTTTTAATTTAATTGTTGATGTTTCAATATCTCTTCTCTTAAGCTCTGAAGTTACTGTAATTGAGTAGTTTTCGTGAGTAATTTGTCATTTTGTAAGTAGTATTTGAAATAAGTAATTTACTGAGTAACGGGGGGGGGGGTCGGCAGTCTCCGCTGCCAATCTACTTCGGTGTATCGCTATGTGCTTTTTTTGTGTATCCCAAACATTGTTTAGTGAAAGCCCTACTCATTAAGCAAAATATGCCGTCATGATATCAATAATGAAAGTAACTAAGTAAATTTGACTCAAATTACATTTTAAATCAAGTACTTTTTTACTTTTACTCAAGTAGATTTTTAGATGGGTACTTTTACTTTAACTTGAGTACAATTTAAGCAAAGTAAGATTCTTTTACTTAATTACAATTTTTCAGTAGTTTTTCCACCTCTGCTGATTTGTACTGCCTTCAACAAAACGCTGGCAGCTGTATGTTCTCCTGCAGATTGCTATAATGGCCATTTCAGAAGACCACTTCCTGTATTTTCTGTTGGTCAGACAATAGAGGGAATGTATATGATCAAACATGTGACTTTGCTCTAGTTACATGTGGTCACACCCCACTTAGTGGTAAAAGAGCTTTTTTTTAATGACTGTTCTCTGTTTGAGTGTCTTTAAAAATTAAAACACATATTGAATTACCAAATTCAAACTATCAAAGAATTTATCTAGATATGATGGTAATTGGTGCCATGAAGGCATTTTCCAGTGTGTTATCTGAATCCAAAAATACTGAATGATTTAAAATCCTATTTTCTTTAGATTAAAGTTTAGTTAAAAATGAATGTGCAATAACGGTAAGCTATTGTTGAATTTTTATTGAATCTCAGATGCAATTAGATTTATTTAATGTGTTTCAACCAAAGGGAGTATGGAGGAAAGCTACAGTAAAAGCAGGAAAGAGTGATGTGCTGCTGAGAAAGATTATAAAAAAGCTGCATCATGGTTTACAGAGAGCACTTAACAAATCTCAGATTTAATGTCTTATATAATAACCCTGTCCCATTAAGAGATCTATCCATCAGCAATGCAATTAGCAGACAACCCAGCTTGTAATGGAGACTTAATGTAAACCACTATTCTTAACACTAGAGTGAAAATAAAAGAGATATTAACCTATCAGAAACATTTTCATCAATAAAGAGCATCCCTGATACATTGACAACTTTCAGATTCTTCTGAGTAAATTAAATGCTTTTAGAGTAGGGCCCTAAATTAACTTTTTGATGACAAGCCAACGTGACTGGTAAAGATCTCAAGTTTCTCACCAATCAGCTCCCCCTTCCTCTTTGGACCATCTTCATAGGTAGAGGTGGAGGAGCATCTATAGGGCCAAGTTATCAGTTCCACTCGCTTCATGACAGAAGTATGTAGTAGTGTTGGCAGAAAAAAACCCAAAACCTCAAAACGATTCTGAGGTACTAATCATATCGAGTTAGAAATCAATTAACACAGGTATTGATGTGAAATTGGGCGATATGAACCAAATTGCAAATCTCTACATTTTTTTACCTGAGACACGATATAAGATGTATATCTTAATATAATTTTTTTGTCAAGTAACCAAAGTGATAGTTCTAATTTGCAGCCTTTTATTAAAGATCAGCAGCACATGTGCATTAAAACAGTTGACTGAAATTAAAGTAGCTGTTTATTAAATCAAGTGCTCCTATAAGAAAATGAATGGAAAATAATTATCAATGACCATAGCAAAAATACTGTTCTGCAAAATGCATAAAGAAAAGACACTTTTAACGCAAAACAATCTGGATATAAACGATATTCCTTCTTTCACGTGTGGAAAAAGTCTGGATATATTTTAAAATCTCTATGTATTGCCCAGCCCTACTATTGCCAAAACTTTTATCTCTCTCTCATTTCATGCATTTTAAAATGGTCAAAATCCAAACAAAGAAAACCATTTAATTATTTTACCGTGGCTACCTGCAGGCCTATGGAGGATGCAGGAATTAAAAACACATGACAATATGTTAAACTATTTCTTTTCATTGAAACTTTGACAAACATCCAGAGTACAAATCTCTAAGAACAGATCATCTAGGTCACAAGCGGAACTCAGTGGAACTAACCCTCATCAAAACACATCACTTAAAAGATTTTTCACAGAGGCCTAAAGTAGATTTCTTTTCTTTTAAACAAAGAAGTTTTTTTTTCTGCATTATTACTTTGACCAAATAAAGACTGTTTTGTATTGTTTCTCTCCATTTTTATTCAAAAAATCTAAATCAGGTTGAGAGTGTTTCCGCCAACCACAGAATGTGTGGAATTTCGTTTCGTATTATTTATTGTTTGACGTCTGTGAGCCCATTGTGGAAAACTTTAGGTCACTTGCGTAACCCCGGTTCTCTGAGTAGCATGAGTGAGTGTCTCACTATGGGTACGCACTGGGCGTGACCTCATCAGAAGCTCTTATTGCACTCTTCCAGCAATGATTGGCTGGGGCATGTCTGTCAGTGCCAGGGAAGGGCGGAGACCCTCCCCTATTTAAGGGGCTGGCACTCCACAGGCAAGTCATCATAAAAATCGCTCACCTCTTCCTTGCTACAAATGAGCAAGGAGGGTGGTCTGGTGAGACACTCACTCATGCTACTCAGAGTGTAACCTAAAGTTCTCTTTCATAGCATTTGTTTCGTGTCTTACCACAGATACCATCTCTCTCAGTATTGACAACACCTCTGTGCCCTCATCCACCCATGTTCGTAACCTCGGTATCATCCTCAACAATAACCTCTCCTTTAAGCAACACGTCAACCAAATCTCTTGAACAGCATTCTAAAGAACATCGCCCGTCTACGTCCATCTCTCCCATTTTCTGCCACTGAAACCCTTATTCATGCCTTTGTCACCTCTCGAATTGACTACTGCAACAGCATCCTATATGGCTCATCAAACAAAATCCTCAATAAGCTTCAGTACATTCAGAACTCTGCCGCCTTTTAGTCTGACCGGTGCCAGACTGAGCACTGAGTGGGCCAGTGGTGGGTGACGTCAGGCCTGTAAAACCGGGTAAAAGTTTGAGGAGAGGCCCAACTTGCAGATCTCCTGAATGAATACTCCCCTAAACAGGGCCCAAGAGGTAGAGAGGCCCCTAGCGGAGTGGACACCCAGACCCTCTGGGGGCTGCATCCCCTTGGAGCTATAGGCTAAGGAAATAGCGCCAACAATCCAGTGAGACAACCACTGTTTAGACACCGGCTTCCCCAAGTGAGCCTAGGCTCATGACTCAAAAAGTTGGTCACTTTTCCTAAAGGTTTTGGTCCTTTCCATATAAACACACAAAGCTCGCACTGGTAAAAGCGTGTGTAACCGCTGCTGCTCCTCAGATAGGAAGGGCGGGAGATTAAAGGACACCAAATCAATTGGGGAACATGACCCCAGCACTTTAGGCAAGATAGCATGGTTGGGGAGCAAGCTCACCCTCTCATTACCTGCAGAGAATTTTGTGCATGCTGGATGTACTGAGAGCGCATGGGTCTCACCCACACGCTTGGCAGAAGCAAGCGCCAACAACGGTGCTGTCTTCAAAGTTATCACCTTCAGATCCACCCGTTCCAGTGGTTCAAAAGGTGGAATGGTGAAAGCATCTAACACCAAGGAGAGGTTCCATGATGGGGCCAAGATCTTTGAGACAGGCAGCTGACGATGAGCTCCCTTCATGAACTGAGCCACCAAAGGGTGCTGTCCCACAGTTTTCGCCTCAAAACCAACGTGCCAAGCTGAGATTGCTGCCAAATACACCTTGACGGTAGAGAAAGCTTTCTCTTAGTCCAGCAGGCCCTGGAGGAAAGCCACAGAGCACTGAAATAGTATATCCTGCTGAACAAAACACAATTTTTCAAAGATGGACCATTTGCATCCATATAGAGACCTTGTGGAAGGAGCTCTTGCACTTTGAATGATCTCAATGACATTCTGAGGGAGCCCAACAGACTTTGAATTGAACCACTCACGGGCCAGGCCCATAGATCCAGCCTCTCTGGATGGGGGTGAAAAATTTCCCCCCGCACTTGAGACAACAGGTCCTCCCGTAGGAGTTGGGTTATCTCTGCTAACCAGAGTTTTGATGGCCAATGGGGCACAAGAGAATCATTGAGAGGCTCTCCGTTCCTATCCTGGCTAATGTTGGTGAGATAAGCGCTTTGGGCGGGAACACGTCAATCCTGACTTTCCTTCTGATGGGGACATCTTGACTCTCCTACTGATGGGGACATTTTGCAACGAACGTAAAGACATTAAACGTGTGGTTCACATTTCCAAGGATGGGCGCAGAGTAGACCACTGGGTTCTCTCTGAGGGGAGGGGGAAAGAAGCAGGGCAAGAGAGGGAGATGGGCCAAGGCTCCATCCAGCATGGACTAAAACACTGACAGTTCAGAAACCATTCGGATTGAGTAAAAATCATTGATATAATATTAAGGTTAAAATGAATTTTTAAACAGACAAAGTAGTTTTCAAGACTCCATATTGCTAGCGGATCATTTTCTGACCCAGAATGCGGTCATCAGTGAGAATTAACAGTTGTGCTCCCGTCTTCCTGGTACTGCGTACTGCCACTGAATCTCTTAGCGGTATATATATATATATATATATATATGTGTGTATATATATATAGACAGTAACTATGTTCAGAAAGCATAGTGTACCCATGTTATCTGAACCTTAAAAACAGAGTTTTGATGTTCAGTGTTTATGTTTAAAAAAGTAATCAAAAATGAAATGCGATGAGAGAAAAAGAGCACTGTGTGTATTGTCAGTTACAATGTGCTATTTGTGCAGATGAAGAGATTTTCACCACAAACTATTTCCTTTGTTTACAGAGGGAAACAGACCAGACTTTCATTTCTTACATTTGGATTTATTTGGTGAGTTTTGTCTTTGAAATGGAATTGCTTCATTTTACATCCTTTCATCTTTTCATAAAAAAAACCTTTGTTGATTCCTCTTTCATGACTCTTGTACTGCCATAACTGACGGGTCTTTTTTCATATGTAGAGATGGGATAATGAGCACATTTGGTGGTATCCACATGACTTCTGTGAACTTGACCATATATTAGTGCCTGCAAAACTTTTGTGGATGCCAGATCTGACCATTGAAGAGATGTAAGTTTGAATATATGCACATTTGCTTACACTTATAGATCCACCTACAAGAATAAAATGACACCAATTACATGTCTGTTAATTCTCTGTTCATGTATTCGCCCAATCCCATGCAGTGCTGACTGATCTTTTGCAGCTCAAAACTATTCCCAGTTAATTATCTGATGAAGACACAATTCTTCATAAATCTGCGATGCAAGTCAGCGGCAGCAATTGTTCAGTTGATATTTTACAAAAACTTGTTTGGATACTTCATCCAATGCAATCTAATGTTGTTACACAGAGCCTATATTGCTAATGTAATACATTAGTATGGTAAGTTATGATGTAGAAACTTTTTTATTAAAATTAAGGAATCAATTGAAATGAGTTGAAATTGTATATTCTACTTTAAAGTTATTATTTATTGCACAAAACATGCTTAGCTTTGTGGTTTTGACCTGTCATCACCTTTTTGGTCCAGCACCCAGTCTTTTTTCTGGGATGTACGTGTTATTCTCACCTATTTTTAACTGGTATTCCCTTTAAGCTTGAAAGGAACTCCAACTATCAACACAAGTTGTGTTAATATGTTGTTATTGTTTCATTTAACTTAACGTAATGGTTACTGACACTTGAAAAACGTCTAATTACGGTTTACTTAATTTTTTACCTATGGTGGTTGCCATAGGTCAACCTGTGGAACACTTTTCAGATTATGTTGGATGAGGTTTGCAGGCAAGGTAGGGAGGCTAGGAAAAGCATTAGGCAAGACGATATCTGTTCTGTTTGTTTATTTGATAAGATATATTGTTCTTTCCAGCCGGAGTTCCCTTTAAAGCACCATGCATATTTTCTGTCAAACAGGACAGAACAGGACAAAGCCAGTCCAAGTCCATATCTTAACATTAGGAGCCATGGTTGGGTTGAATATAGGAATGACAAGGTGGTGATCAGCACCTGCAAGATGCATGTGTACAAATTCCCATTTGACATTCAGAGCTGCAACATCTCCTTCAAGTCAATCATGTACTCTGGTGAGCCCAGAACATGTACTTCATCATCAGATACTGTACATGCCACATATATTACCCACGTTGTTGATCTGCTTAAAAACTCCCAGTTGTTCTCATTTTCCACCTCAGATGAAGAACTGAAGTTATTCTACAACAAAAACAGCACAGTGATCACTGAGTGGTCTCGGGAAACGATGCAGACGCAGTACGAGTGGTTGTTCGTCAGCATGACAGTGATGGAAAAAACTGTCAATCATTTCGGTTTCAACCAAACATTGATTATTTACACTGTAAGTGTTTTTAGATGCAGATGAATATCATTTACATTTATCCATTCCAAGCTCTTATCACATGACTTTTTATTTTAGCTCTAATAACAGTGTATACATGAACAAATCTTCACAGTTTTGGCCCTATGTGACTGAGACTTGAAAAAAACCAGTGCTTAACTCAGTATTTAACATAGCTTCAGCTGAATCTCTGTAGCTCTTGTTAAATTGTCTTCTGAGCTCTTGCATCTACATTATATCACCTACCAGATGTTCTTAATGCATTTCAAGCTTTAGTACAGTTAGAAATCATAGCACAAGAATGAAGTATGAAATCAGTTTTAAAAATGTAGAAAAGGTAAAGAAGTGCTAAATGCATTTAACATGTTACTATTAATTAGTATTAAAAATAGTACGTTGGAAAAAAAGGACATTCCTTGAGAGGATGAGATGTAGAACTCACCCTTTTAATAACTATGGATCATAATGGAAGTATAAAATCAAAGTTAGAGCACATTCGTGACGTTATCGGCAATAGAAACTGAAGCTGCCCTGCTACTTTACAGATCACCATGAAGAGGAGGTCTGTCCTCTACATTGCAAACTTCTTGCTGCCCGTCCTCTTTTTCTTGTGTCTGGACTTGGCCTCCCTCCTGATGTCAGACAGTGGGGGCGAGAAGGTTGGCTTCAAGATCACTGTGCTGCTCGCTGTCACAGTCATGCAGCTAATTCTCAATGAAATTCTGCCTTGCTCGTCAGATAGGATTCCACTCATAGGTAACAGGTTTAAAGTATTGTTCAAATAAGGTAAAAGACTGCGTATGGATTTCAAATGGTCACATTACTGATGATGACTGTTCATCTCAGCTGTCTACTGCATTGGGATTTTTACCATGATGCTGTTCAGCCTCCTGGAGACTATCTTGGTGATGTATCTGCTTGATAAAGATTCTGCACTCCAGGAAAAAGAAAAAAAAAGAAACCAAAGCCTGAATGAGAATCACATGGACAAACGGAACATTTTCCACTGCTGTTTTAGAGGTAAGAATATTCATAGATTCAGCGAACCTCAGATCTCGACTCAATTATAGCTTCATGTTTTATTAACATAATGCTACAATATGTATTCTTTCTATGTGTTAAACAGTTATGTTCTGCAGCACATTGGTAACCATGTGTTTTTATGATGTGCTATATAAATAAAGTGGATTGGACTTGAAAACTCACATCGATAACTTACAGACAATGGTTAAATATATGTGAATGTTATTGCTTCATCGTTGGGTCTATCGGGAATAGAGAAACGGAGTGACTGTGCATCTATCAGTGAAGGATCAGCTGATCAATCCCCCTCCATAACCAAAGAGGTTAGAACTGTTTTACTATCTGATAGCATGAAGTATCACATTTATATTTGCCTTGATAATAACGTATCTATTACTTTACATCCGCAGGGCAGCAGCAACCAACGGAGTGAGGTCTCACTGACATTGGAAAAAGTCTCGGAGGAGCTGGGGGAGATTAAGGAAGCAGTTGCTCTTCTCAGCAACAGAAAGGAAGAGGAGAAACCTGGCTACTGGGCCAGGGTGGCTCAGAAAATTAATAAGTTCTTCACATTTTTTTATGTCACGTCAGCCATTCTGTTTTTACTTATTATCTTTCCAGTCTGGATGTTGGCATAAAGGTAGTAGTGCAAAGGTTTGAAAACATGTTCAAGGTAAACGTAACTTTGTGTGTTGCTTCTTTAGCTATTAAATTTTTTGATAGAAAACCGCAGACGGCTGTTAGAGAGGCCTGATACCCTGGAAATGTCCCTTTAATAAGAAATAAATCAACTTATTACCATGTGTAATGTGATGGTTTGAAGATCAAAAGAAATGATCTTTTTTTGTTGTCATTTACTTGGTGACAGGTATCTAATATTTTACTTCCTGAAGGCAGCCTGTGACTTGGGCAGAAACCTCTAGAAGGAAAGACATGTGGATTTGTGAATGATCAGCACTAAAGCACAATACTTTGCTTGATGGAGCCAAAAAGAAGAACAAACAAAATGACAGCCTTAATTATTTTAAGAACTACAAGTAATTAGTTTCAGGAGGAGAAATTACCTAACCCATATGAGATGGGTCAGTCTATTAAAAGAATTTAAACCTCAGCAGTTCATTTAAGGTCCGATCAGAGCTGATCCAGTGCTGTAACCAGCACTGAAGCTTCATTATAATTTGTCTAAGATGTCATTGTTGTCCAATAAAGAAAGAAGGAGATTATAAATTATTTTCTTCCAGAGTTCTGTACAGAAACAGAGCTTGGATATGGGTCAGAAATGATTCAGGACAGAATTGTGATGGTTTGGGGAATGTGATGTTTGATCATACCATGTTTAACACACAATAATTTCAGCCAGACTAAAATGGACATTATAGTGAGTTATGCATCTTGTCATCATTATTGTTTCATATTTGACACAATTAAAAACATGCAGCCACTCTCATATAGCACAAATGTGGTTGGATTTTAATAATGTCATGGTTGTTATATCATATGCACAATATATTTAACAGTTTACTGTAATAAAAAGTTGTGCTTTAATTATTCAACTCATGTTCACATGATCTTCTCTGGGAATAAAATTAAATGAATGATTTTTATGTCTGCTATATTCAGATCCAGATGACCTGATAATCGAGCCGACTAAAGATGAAAGCATGGCCTAGTTTTTCCAGGTCCTGCTGGGACATCAGATCTTTTAACCGTGATATATTCTTTAGGTGATAGTAGGCTGACTTTGTGATTCCCTTAACCCTTTCATGCATAGCATCCACTACGGTGGACATCAATCTGACAGCTGGTTTCTAGTATATTCATGGGTGGGGATGGAATATTTGTAATTTTGCCACGTCAGGGGACATCAATGAGTCATGCAATACACTGCTATTCACTGTAGAATAAATATTTATATACGTACACACATACATTGTAATTACCAATTTTTCTTTTGCAATAATCACGAAAAGAAAACGATATATCCATATTTTTATAGAATATTAATGTTATAGAAATATGAAAGGTATCTTTCATAAATTATTCTTAAGAATACATCAAAATACATCAAAAAAATAAGTAAAGTATGATTAAGGGAAGAAAAAAGTGTATATGTCTGTGGAAGTAGATTATTGAGTGTAAAAGAAAACATGTGGCACTGTTTCTTAATAATTCATGCATGAAAGGGTTAATATGGTTTTCAAAATTAAGGTCTGAGTCCATCACTACACCCAGATTTCTGGCCTGGTCGGTGGATTTTAGATGTATAGAAATGGACAGGAGTAGACAGGATTACCAACTATGGCTTTAAGTTAATTTTGTCAGACAGGGTTTCTTTTTCTCACACATGAGAATGCAATGGATGGTTCAGTCTGTACCCTGGATCTTGCCGAAAGGCAGCTAGTACAGGCTCCTGCCCCCATGTGACCCTGGATTGGATAAAGAGGGTATAAAATGTATGGATACAAATCATACCTTTTCTGATTTAGAGTTGTGTAATGCTCCCTGTCAGTCATTCATGACCACCATAGCACTGTACAGTGAAATTCTCAGTCTCCATTAGAGGCTTGTAAACCTGGATTTGTCGAGTTGTTTTTTCTGTTACACACATAAAAGTAACACAGTTACATAGATCAGTGCTCATTGTTTTCATTCTTGTAAATCCAGGGTCAGCACACATCCATCTGCTCAAATGGATGTATGAAAGTGAAGTTGATCCAACCACAAACAGTCAGTTAAGTGCTTCGGGCGTTGGCTATCTTCATTTGAGAAGGAAAATAAAGCATTTGACATTAGCCCTGCCTTTTCCTACAGAATGCATTGATCTTAGCAAACATCTTTTGACAGCTCATACACGACAGAGATGCTCACTGACCCCTCAAAGCCATGATGCTTGCAGACCTCTTATTTTTGCTCCTTCACACAGGTAAGCTGAGATAACTTTGTGTAATATATACATTAGTAGCCTGTAGTTTGATTAAATCTATAATTTGTTGGTAAACTGCAACTTTAATGAAATTAGACCACAGTTTTAAAATCTTATTAATTGATCAGGGGATTATGCAGAGTAACAATAAGCCTGAATTTAGATGTTAAACGTGTTAATTCTCACTTAAGGGGGAGCAGCAGGAAAACAGGCTGGTGAAGAGGGTGAAGGTAATTTAGATGTACTGCTTTCTCAAGTAAAAGCTTTTTTTTTCCCAACAGAAAATGTTTTTGACTCCTTGAGCTCTTCTGTGGTTTGAATTTCTATGAAACTTAAGCATCTATCTGATTTAGGTACCAGTTTAAAGGATCTGCAACTGCATTACAGAATTTCATAGTCTGTGGAAACCACCCTGTACCTCCAAATCCCTCCAGACTAATATGATCTGGACATGGGACCTTCATAAGTGTGTATGTTGTAATCAGGCTTTTCTTTTATTGAGCTAATTTTGATCCATTCCACCATATTGACGTCTGAGAAGCTTGAAGTCAAGGTCAGTATCTTGGCCTCTGTCTTGTGGTCCTTGTGACGTTCTGAAATTTCCCTTAATCCATCCAGGATTTCATGCTTTATTTATGATTGTTGCAACTTTAAATGCCTGGTTTTTTGGCATATTTGGGAAAAATTGCAACACAAGCGGTGGTGGTTTTTAATGTTTTCTTTCATTGCTAAAGCACCCTGAATTTATGTAACATTATATGTAAATATAATTTAATTTCAACATTCCTTATGGAAATAAGCACGCTAGGAGAGTGTTTCACCGTCCAGAAGAGTGCTCTTGGAACTAAAATGCTGATTTGTTCAGTTTTTTAAGCAAATCTGCATGACATTTCTTTATCTATTTGCACATTTCAGACCTTCTTTGGTGATGTCTAGTTTGTAGGTTGACAACTTTTTGTTTGTCAACTGGGGGGTTTGTTCTCTGTAAGTGAGACTGTTGCTCAACCGGCTGAGCAAAACCCCTCCCTAAACACTGGGAAAGTGTCAAGCACGGTGCCTTGTGGTGATTTGAGAAGGCAGATGCAACACATTTCTCCCTCACACATCTGCATCCTGACAATCAGAAGCAGCTACGTAAATTTGATGATACAGTGTATCAGGTAACGCAGAAAAATAGTGAAGCGGCTCACCTTCTGGAGGTGAGGTTTACTTCCCTATGCTGGCCCTGGTGGGCAGGTACTGGTCTGTTGTATCGGGATGAGATATAATGGCGGTGGGGGCACGGTTCAGGGATTTTTCTCCTACCAGCTGGGGTTGTCCCCCACGGGGCATGAGAGAGGATGTCTGGGAGTAAATGTGTGGGTGTTGCTATGGGTGAAAGGTGAGAGAGTGGAGGGGTAGGCCTGCCTCTGATCACTCTGCATGATCACTCTTCTTTGAACGTCTCCACTCTGTATATTCGGCATGCTGACACAGTCCCTGTGTTGTCATTTAGCTTTATTTATAAAGACACTCTAAAGGATGTAACTCCTGAAGCATCATCCAAAGCTTAAAGAACCACAGTGTGCCCATCTCACATAGACCACCCACGCCACTCCAGCTGCCCACAAAAAATGGCTCTAGAAGTTTGGTCTATCCACCACAACTCTCTACAGTGCCTGGACTGGCTCCATCCCCTCCTGGTTCAGCAGCTGCTCTACTGAAAGGAAGTCCCTCCAGAGGGCGGTGAAGACTGAAGAGCATATTACTGGCAGCTAGGGATAATTCTGAGAGACTACTTCCACCGCACCCATGGACTCTTTTCACTCCTACTGTCTGGTAAACATTACCACAGCATCCATGCACGGACTACCAGTCTGAAAAACAGTTTTTGTCCCTCTGTAGTCCGTCTACTTAACAAAGAAACCATGCAACACCTCAATCTAATATGCATTTGCACAATCTTGCATATTTATATTTATCCATGCACAATTTTTTTTGTACCTTTCTAAGATTGGTGTGCATATGTTGTCTTGTTTCTATTGCTTGGATCTTAGTTTTTTTTTTCTCTGAATTACTGTGTTGAAAAAAATATTTTTATTGCTCAGTACAAACCCTGTTTTGCTGCCGTGCACGTAACAGACTTATATAAACTTGAAAAACAGAAGATAGTGTCAAATGCTTTTAAAAAGATTTTATCCTACTTGTTTTCCATTAATTTTATATTCACATAACAAGCTTTGTATTTTCTGTTCTAGGAGGAAATATCTCCTGTTTAGGTCAACAAAACAACCAAAACCAGACCAATCAGAGCTTTGTGGAAATGCCAGGTACTTAACACACTGACATGATCCATATAGAGGAGGAACAGTGATTGGTGACAATTGGAAAAGCCTTTCATGTCATCACTATACTTTCAGAGATGATTATATGTTTGAAGAAAAGAAAATGTGGATATTATCAGTCTTTGAATATGATCAAATATATGAAGCACAAGATGTGTCTGCATGACAATAATATTCGAATAAAATAAATCCATGTCTCACCAGATTTGGTACCTGTCCTTTCAACTTTCTTCTTATAATGTTATATGTTATCTCTCTTTTGTTTTATTTCTAAAACCTTATATCTAATGGTGCATTACAAGCCGAGTCAGAATGGTTTGTTAAACAAGTTTTGTGTTTACCACACAAACAGTTGTTGCATAATGCTGCTTTCACTGCTAGATGTGAGTGGGATGTATCCAGCAGCTGAGCTGGTTGATGCACAGAGAAGAATCTGTAGCAATACTTCATTGAACTAGATTTGAACATTCAAATTGGAACATTGATTGGTTTATGGCACATCATATTGGGGTCTGTTTACTGGTGATGTTTCACCACCATCTTGCATCGGCTGATTGTGCATAAAAGACTTCCTGTGGACCAACTATTACTTTTACTGGACCCTTGCTGATGCAACAGGTCTGTTTTTGTTGCAGTATTATCTGCTACAGAAAATGATACATTGCATTGGTGACTGGTTAGAAATAAGTGTTTACTGAATCTACAGTTATGATAGCCTATAATGATATCATTCAAATCTCAAGATCTTAGTTTCCAATGTTGTATAACATGTGTAGGTACTTGGAAGAGAGACAAGGGTAGAATACATACTTATTTGTCACGTCCTTCCCTCGTCTGCTACCAACGAGTTAACAAAAACTTGTATATTTCTTTGTTAGGTGGGAATATCTCCAGTTCAAAGCTACAAGACAATCAAAACGAGTTCAAAGTGAGCTTTGAAATGTCACATAGAGATACATGTAGGGTAAGAAAATGTGTCCACATAAATTTTGTAATAAAAACAACAACCTTGGAATTTGCCTGACAGGTGAAGGTGACTCAGATTCAAGACTCCAAGATGTTTATGATGTACAACCTTTCAGTGGTAATATGTCAGGTACAAAAACTGTTACATGCAACTGTTGAATCGTTGTAGATGTATGTTTGTGAAAATTAAGACATTTTCTTTCTTTCTCACATTCACTTTTTACAGGAAATTCTTCAGATGGTCCTTTGTTTTATCCTACTGAATTTTTTGTTTTTGATTCACCGCGAGGTAAAGAGAGACATAATTTTTCCTGCCTATAAATTCATGTATGAAGTTTAAATCCAGGACAACATTTCCATTCCCGCATTAGAGATAGACTACTATTTTGTCGACTTTAATTCAAACAACATTCATGTAGAGGATGTATTTCCAGTCTTGAGCCCCATTTATAATTAAATATAGCTGCCAACAAAAATTATCCCATTTAATTGCTAATCGGAAATGAGGGGTGGGATGAAGTTCTGGATTTGAATTTCACAATGGCCTTTTAAAAACCACATATTGACAGTGACACCAGACATTTGTGAGATTGTGCTTTTACCAGTTAAAATGTATTTGAAAATTTATATTTTCCTCAGAACACACACTCAGTAATTTTTCATTCAAATAAATCCAAAAGAGTTTTGAAGACAAATGATGATGCCTCCAGAAAAGTACAAGGGATGGAAATGTCTTGACAGTCTGCATTTTTTTCTCATCATTTTTTCATCATAAATTTTTTTTCTTGTTATTTACTGAATCTCTGATACAAAATGTATTTTGATATGTGATTTCAGATGAAGAAGTGGGCGATTTCGAAAATTGTAGTTTAAGGGTATTTTAAAGTACTTAAATATAAAAAAAATAAAATAATGAGGAGTTAACTTTGACTCGTCCTGTTAAACGCCACACATCACAGACATTGTTATTACTAGAGGTGAAGATCTATGCCATCCTGGATGTGGTGAGTTATACTTTGTACATTTTCAAATTTCTGGGTTCCACAAAACAGGGTATATTGTTATAGTAATGATGCAGATTATCTGGGGCAGTAAAGGCTATGCACAAAGCCATCATAAGTTTTCTTTGTTGTTTTTCTCTTGTGGATAATATTGATCTTTATGCATCTTTTTATTTACAATTTCCCTTGGGATCAATAAAGTATCTAACTATCTATCTATCTATCTATCTATCTATCTATCTATCTATCTATCTATCTATCTATCTATCTATCTATCTATC
>JBBBVU010000023.1:6702367-6714752 GCA_037177055.1 Atherinosoma microstoma | reverse complement strand
AAGACCAAGACAATGAGAGTTGCTTTTGGTGTTTTTTGTTTTTTGCCGGTTCCCCCCCCCCCCCCCCCCATTTCTATCTGATATCTTTCCTGTCTTTTAATGTTTTTGTTATTTTATGTTCAGCACTTTGTCCAGTAGCTGCTGTTGTAAAGGGCTTTATAAATAAAGTTGGCTTGGCTTAGCTTGGCACTAATTCAACACATTCACTACAGAAAAACATACACACAAGGTTGAGTTGTATGTAAACTTAGTGAACCACGGTGATGAGGTTTGACCATTCAAGTGCTGCCATTCAGATGAGCGGGCACATTCTCTTTCATTCACCGCAGGAAAAAAAAGCTCAGCTCACCAGTGGCTTCTACTGCAATTGTTGTTGTGATATTTTTTACAGATGTTTGTTTGTTGTGTTTGATTATTTTTCATTTTCTGGTCTTAAAGGATCAATAATAAGCTGGAAGTGGAAGGACGACTGGATTTCATTTGCAAAAAGAGAAATAAAAACTGAAAGCACTTTAAATTGGGACCAGTAACTGTGCTTCATGTCAACAATGTAACTGTATGTCACAATTTTGCTGCTGTTATTGTAGTACCATGTTAGCTATGATGAAATGTTTTAATGTTGTTAAGTTAAATATTATGCATCTGGTCCAACAGCAGCATTCGTTGTCATTTTGCAGGTATTTTTAAGGGTAATTTAGGGTTGAGGGGTTTTTTTGTGGGAAAAAAAAGCTCATTTAATACAGAGACTGTACTGAAAAACCACAAAAAACGTTATGTTCCTTTCGCCTGTTCACACTGATGAAAACTACTATCTGTACCAAGTTTATAAAGTTTTTTTACTATTGTAAATTTGGGCATTTTGGTGGGCATTAACTCACTTTAGGGAGCCAGTTTGAAATGGAAGAATTGGAGTTTTGGGCACTTAAGCCAATGAGTTTGCTGCTGGGTTGGGACATTTCATGTGAAACAAATGCAAATCTCAGGCTGTGAGGAAAAGAGAAACCTTTAAAATATAAAAATCAGTCATCAAATCATCAAATATCAGTCCAACTGATTAAAGACTTATGATGATCTCTAAGATGACATGTATGGATTACACCGTTCTTTGCTTTTATCAGCTATAAGCAAAACTTCCAACGAGTAGACTGTACCATGTTTACACAGGATGAACTCTGATGTAGATTATGGATACCAGATATAAAGGTTATCGTCAGGTCACTGTGTCACCGCTATAAGTCATGTGACATGATGTGATGTTTGTGTACAGTATTCCCTTTGTCTTGCATGCATGTCAGTGTGCTGTGAGCCTACTATGTGTATGTGAAAGTGCTGATAGGACTCCCCAGAATCCCCTTTTTCTCAGCTGCAGTGGAAACTCAAAGCTACAGGAGAACTATCCAGCGCTCTGCCTTTGTTGTGGCCCAGCTCTTTGTCCCTGGAGGTGTGCAGTTGTGTTTGTGTGTGTGTACTGTACGCGTACCTGTGTATGTACATCTGCGTATGCTCGTTGCCTGCTATAAATAGCGTGGGACGTGTGCCGGCCGGTGATTCTCTGGAAAACGATGGCTGTGCCGGGACCTCCTCTGCTTCTGTCTCTGTTGCTGCCGCTGCTGTTGAGCAAGGCATCCCAGCCTGCAGCTGCATACACACTCACCCCCGGACGACAGCCACAGCACAAAGTCCTCCATCTAGGTGAGGGCAAATATACACTTCCAAACATATTTACGCTAAGCTTTTAAAATACTTGTTTTGTTTTTTTGAGGAAATGTGTGCTCTCTGTATTTAAATGTGGTGTTTATCCTAGACTGGCCTAAGGATTGCGGTATGCCCCACTTCAAACCCAACATGGCTGAGAGGATTGTGTCTGGGAATGAGGCCAGACCTCATTCCTGGCCCTGGCAGGTCTCTTTGCAGGTAAAATTACACTGAGGAGGTTCCGTATTTCTAGGATAAAGAGGCATATTTAAACATTTGCTGTACCAAGTTCTTGTATATTTCCCAGAGGTGCAGTTTCAGTCACTTTATGCAGCATTTCCTGTAAATCTTTTAGTGGATGAATGTCATACAGTTGTGTGATTTAAAATGACTTGCTTTGCTTCAAATGTTCAAATAACCAACGATATTCATGGTTCATGTCAGTGATTTCTTGCAGTTTAATATTTTCGATAAATCGCTTAATATTTGTTTTACTAAGTTTTCAAACAAAGCTAAATTGTTATCATTGCTTTTTGTAATATTTTAGTACAGCAAGATCAAAACAGGTCTCAAAATTTGAGAGAGAGAAAAGGTCTGATTGTATACCTGCCAACATTTTTTAAATTCAAAGATGTCATGAACAAATGTGTAAGTTTTGGAAGAAAAAAAAACCTTAAGTACAGTGCAGAGAGACAGAGAAGGTAAACCGTGTCCTAAATGCATCACAGGCCTGCAATCACTGTCTGTAAAGGACAAACTTTTACTTGCAGCCAAAATAGAAGAAGTATCTTTCCAAAATATGTCACACTTGGTACACTTCCTTAGGACATTCACCAGATTTGGAACAGATCTGAACAACGGAAGTAAAGAAAAACACAGATTTTCACAGCTATCCTTAATAGGATGCTGGATTGACTTCCGTTGAATTTAGAGAACCTAACTCAAACATGAACAGGTTTGATGTTTAGGCTCATTGGGGTGTGATTTTTGGTCTTAATTAGATCAAATAAAACATGCACAACCACAAACAGTCAAAAATGCCAATTCCAGGATTCACAGAGCAGATCAGCCTGGTGTGGATTTGACTCGTCTGCGCTCTCTAGTGGAAAAAACATGTATCGACACAGTTTTTAAATTTGATCAACAGAGATTACATTTCTGAACTCTAATTTCCTGTCATCCATCAGCTGTCAGTATTCTGGCTGAGGTTGAATTTTAATAGCAAGTATCATAAAGACCTGTGTTTCACAATCAAGCTGGCATAGGGAGGTTGTTGGAAGTACAATGGGTGTGCTGATCAAAAAACTGAATTTATAAAGCAAAATGCGGGCTGGAGAGATGTAACAATAATCTAAGTTACCGCCTCCGACTTGCACATTAAATTAATCTCACATACTTCATCGCTGAGGAAATGTTTCTCACAGGTCCGTCCCAGAGGAAGTAAACATTACATTCATGTCTGTGGAGGAACTCTCATCCATCAGAACTGGGTCCTTACTGCTGCTCACTGCTTCCAGAAGTAAGAAAAATCCCCCTAAAAAGTGTCAAACATGGACAGTGTGATGTTTGGAAAAAACAAAGATAAAACGAGACATGACGTTGCTCTACTTTATATTATCCAGGGGTAAAGCAGAGGATGCTGGGAGCTGGAGGATCGTCCTGGGTAAGCATCAGCTGAAGCGCTCTGAGACGGCAGAGAGGATTTTCCCGGTCAAGAGGATCTACCGACATGAGAACTTCCGCTATCCCACCCACAGCGAGCTGGACTATGACATCGCCCTGGTGAAGGCTGGCACAGATATCCTACCTTCAAAGTTCATCCGCTACGCCTGCCTGCCGCGCAAGCAGACCAGCCTCAAACCGGGCCATTACTGCTGGGTCACAGGATGGGGGGACACCCGTGGTGAGTGGAGGGCAGGGGAAAGTAAAAATCAACCACTAATACAAGGCAATTGTTGCTTAAATCAAACCAGATAGTGTTATTATGGAGAATGACTATTGTTG
Source organism: Atherinosoma microstoma (assembly GCA_037177055.1). NCBI lineage: Eukaryota > Metazoa > Chordata > Actinopteri > Atheriniformes > Atherinidae > Atherinosoma > Atherinosoma microstoma. The sequence continues at coordinate 6,711,053 of JBBBVU010000023.1, read as the reverse complement.
GGGTCCCTTCTTAATTTGAAGGTAAAATATAGCCTTCTTTTGGAGATCAGAGTGGTGGTTATGTCCAAATGACCCAGTTGAAGAGCTAGATGACCACCCTATGATCACATTAGAAAAGGAGTGTTGGTGCAAAAAATTAAACAACTGAAATGTTTTTGCACTTTATTATCCGTGTTTGACAAATCCAAGCAGATCTCAAACTGCAAATCAATTTTCTTCCACACATTTCAGGCGGGAAGGAGAACGTCTCTCTGGCAGAAGCTCTGAATCAGGCCCGCCTGCCCATCATTGATTTCAAAACCTGCCGGCAGAAGAAATTCTGGGGCGACCGCGTCCGAGACTCCATGATCTGCGCCGGTTTTAGAGACACTGAGGACCCACCTGCAGCATGCCAGGTAGAACTGTGATTCACAGTAAATCCATCAGCCAAACCCCCCCCCCCCCCTCGTCTTTACTCTTCCCCCCTTCTTGCTCTTTCTTCTCCAGGGAGACTCTGGTGGTCCTCTGCTGTGTCAACAGGGCCAGGACCGCTGGGAGGTGCACGGCGTGGTGAGCTTCGGCCCCATCGGCTGCACCGTGGAGAACAAACCCAGCGTCTTCACCCGCACCGCCGCCTACATCCCCTGGATCGAGGCAACACGCATCAGGGACTTCTTCCTTCACTAAGCGCGTCATCTGACCCGGCACACATAAGCTCTGCTCTGTTAAATGTTTAAGTCTCGGAGCCACATTACTGTTCTACAGACACCAAGCTCTGCAACAACCACTTCATCATGTAAATACATGTTATGTATGTGCAACTAACAGACAATAGTTGACAGTAAACCTCTCTCTGGGAGCATCACATACACTGACCTTTTACATCCAATTCACTTTGCTCAATGAAATGTATTAAAAGCAAAATATTCAGGAACTTTCCCCATTTTTTTAAATTTTATTTTCGTTGATATAACAGCGGTTTGATGGAGACGAATGAACAGTAAGCACATCCAGTACAGCTTTACGGTGACTTCTTCGTGCCCAGTACAACAGATTTCACTGCATTTGTGTTTTAATAAATACAAGAGTCAACAGACCATAAAGCTTTGCTCTATTTTTCCAGGTCTTTGAGAGTCTTTGAGTCCAAAACCAGAATCCACATCTAGTGAACAACACACCAAGTGCCAGAGGTCATTTCACAAACTGGCTCATTTCGCCCAAATCTCGGGAGTTATCCGATTTTAAAATCCAAGAAGACCGAAAAGCCTTCCAGAAAACAATTATAAAAAAAACATCACATCTTTTATATTAGATCCTCGGTGTGTTCTCGCTACAGAACACCTTGGAGGATAAAGAAAAATGATGGTCGAGGTGTAACAGGACACTTTCTAGAAGAATTAAGTCCACATTTTCTGATCTTATTTTATCAGACACGTCTTAAGGGTGAGTAGCTGTGGTGGGAAACTGGGACCGACAGCCCCTTCCCTGAAAAGAACACAGCGTTTTAACCAGAGTCTAAGTCCTCTTAGTGCTGTGGTTAAAGGCCGTGTCCTTGAGATATTTGGCCCTAATGTTGAAGCAGCTGCGTGGGAGAGTTTAGTACAGCCTGGAGGACGAGGAGGAGCCGGTGAGATGGTCCCAGTTGTTGTAGAGAGCGTAAGCACCAGACAAGGCTAAACCAACCAGACCTCCACGGGCTGCGCCCTTTAATCCACCTGAGAAAACAAACAGAATAATAACAGTAATCATCATCATCATGAGCACAGGAAACAATCATTATTTTCATTCAGACAGTACCAGATGTTTTGTAGTCCACAGTTTAGTTCGAGCATGTAATAAGTAGATTCATAACACAACCAAGCGTAACCTGTTTGACTCTCTGGTGCTTTCTAGGGATAATGTCAGTATCCGTACTGCTCTGTTTGCTAAAACATCCTGAAGCATTTATACAGAATATTACGATTTAGTGAAGAGACTTTTTTAGTAGTTGGAAAAAAACCCTCAAAATTTAAGCAAAAAGTATAAACAGTGAACTTACATCATGTCACTTTTACATCACGTAACTCAACATTTTGTTCGGTGTGTGTGTGAATGCAGGCTGGTTATTTTGACGAATCACACCACTGAAACTGTGACCTCCTGTGACCCTCTGACTGGCTGTTAGCTTAGCACACTGGGGTTCTGACTATCGTCTACTGCAGGTAAAACACTGACTACTTCACATAACTCCACTTGAAACACACAAAAATAACCCCAACAATAAAAAACTAACAGACATTTTTCAATATTATTTCATACCGATGGATTAACATACATATATATGTATACACATAAGCAAAAAAAAGACACTTACTGCTAGACTTAAATAGCACCCCTGTTAATGTGCCAGCAGCAACTGTGTTGATGTCATCTTCTGCTCCTCTGGCCTTTTCTATCGCCACACCAAAAGCACTATACAACAAGGCTGCAAAGATATAGAGAACAAACCAGTTTTAAAGTGAGACTGATTCACCAATCACATCACAGTGAAACACAATCCATTACAGCAGTCTAGTATTTCACGTTCACATCTGAAATGCTTATACTGGACTATGACTCTGCACTGTGGGTCCATTTAATATTACCAGCATATTAATGAGTCTAAAGAAGTTTCATAAAGTTATATTCTAGTCTTACCAACAGAGCCAAGCGAGTTGGCCCAAGAAGCCCCCTGTCTGGTCACCATGTTGAGAATTCTGATGATAAAAAATAAAACATTTAGAAGAAAAGGGATTGAATTGTAACATTAGTAGTAAAACTAAACAGTAAACAGAACTCGTCTCCGAACTTACTGTACATTACGTGGTTTGGACCATGCCATGTCTCTGGTCTCCTTCAGGCTCATCCTCAGACCATTTATGGCTCCAAGTGCAGCTCCTGTAGTTGAATAAAGTGTGAGGTTAATTATTGTTCAGTGAAAACAGAGCCTACAATACATTTGATTGTATTACGAATACTCCTGAACAGCAAGTATGTGGACGTTGAAACGTGATTGCAAGATTATGACTCATGAGTCTTCCTACTGCAATGATGGCCTTAACCTTTCTACTAATTTTGTACGGATGCAAATCCGTACAGCTGTACGGATTTAGCCAGAAGGGTATTAGAAAGGATGGAGGGTGACATTAGGCAACCAGACCCAGGTCATGACCAGTTTATCACAAAAGGTTCAGGTCATGTTCCTCCACACCCTGCAAGGAAAAAGCCGTCTAACAGACACCATACTGATCTTAAGGTGATTATATGGCTAAAACGTAGAATTATTCTGTTTGTTTTATGCGTACTGTTGAATGTTTAATTTGAGTTTCTGTTTGTTTTCCTGAAAGAAAAATGCAAACAAGGCCAGAGGCTCATTTTTCTGATTATTCTGAGGATGTGCTGTAAATAGAATGAGTGTCACTCTCATCTAAAGAAATAAAAGGTCAGTATTAACATATTAAACACTGTTTGAGGGAAAGTTTAAGATCCAGGAGTTGCCATTTACTTACCAGTCATACAAGAGCCTCCGATGGTAAAGAAAGCCAGCTCAAATCTTCCTCTTGTTTTGTTGGCCCCTGTGGGTAAAATGAATTCATCTGTGTCCTAAAACACAAATATTTAGACAGTTAGCGCCAGAAAATAAACAAAAAACATTAATTATCTGGACAAAGTCCATTTGAGTTTACCTGAATCAGGTAACGAGGGTCGACGTTGAGATAAGGGGACAGAGGACTCATTCCAGTCACTAAAACAAAATAATGAACATTTTGGTAAATTACTTACTTAAACAATCGGTAACACGTTTAATTGGCCTATATGACTGATTTCCCAGTTTAAAGTCGTGTACAACATTGAAGCTGTAATGCGGACACAAGCAGCATGCAATGTAACAGTTAGCATTACAATAGATCTACAGGACACTTACACGGGACACCAGCAAGCTCTGTGTTGGAGTATTCCGGCGCACCGCCTCCAAATAAACTCCCCAAACCTCCTTTGATTCCTCCCGATCCCTGCGAGTTGTTGTCCATGGTTGTAAAAGATCAGAAATGTTCAATTGAAGCCTGGAAAGGATGTGCTAGCCGAGCCGACGCGGCTAACGTTAGCAGGTGCTAACGATGTCGTAACACTCAGATCCCAAAACGGACTATATGACGAAGAGCTGCTGGATTCACCTCCACAAACACAATGTTTCCTAGAAGAGTGTATTTTGTAGTCTAAGGGGATTTTTTAATGTGAAAACACCACTTTTTCCTTACAGTTTACAGAGCTCTTCATGTCATCATACCCCTGACCTCCAGCAGCACGCTCTGTCGTAAAGCGATCACCGGTGTCGTAATGTCGTTACGTCTGGAAACACCAGGGAAACACCCACCTTCAGAGCTACAAAATATGGATCACAAAATCGTGAACGAATTTTAAACGTCATCGTTTGCTAATTAAAGTATATTTATAAGTATCAATTCAGAATCAGTGCAAGTTGAAAAAAAAACACATCACAAACTACACTCAGCATTTTACGACAGAACCACAGATCTGGGATCTGTTTATTTAACTGAAGGGCAAAGGATATGAAGCACGCGAGACGCCACAGAACTGACTTCAGACATACAGAAGAAATTCCAGTCCAGTTCATATTTTTAGCGCTATAATTTCATTATTTGTCGTCAAAGTAAAATATTCTTTATAGATGTGTTGTAGAATATATTTATCTTCAAGTAAATTCAGATAAATACAAGTAAAATTAATGTTTAGACTATAGTATAGAAAAACTATCAGAGCAAATGTGTTTGAGATATAGATTTAGCACACTGTAAATAGATCAAGATTTAACATGTGTTTGGATATTTACATCAATATCAAATAAAAGTAATGAAAAACATTTGATTGTTTGCTGAAAAAAACTATAAACACAAACATAAGATAGAAACTCTGATGTAATTAATCTAAAAATACAACTTTTTCAGCTGAATACGATGAGAAAATTACCACTAATAATATGTTTTCCCCTGACCCTCCATTAAATAAATTGGAGTCACAGAAAAAGTGTTTTTAAAGAGCAACAGTTTTTACTTTGAGCCAAAATTACAATGACATCTTTGAAACACAATGGAATGTGTATAAATATGTTTCCCTCTATTTCTGAATAGAGGAACATGTTTATAAAATAAGACCATAAAAATACATTGGAAAATAATAGAGCATTGCCAAAAAAAGGAGCTAAATAATACAAAATTCCCCAAAAAACAGCATAGTGTTAAATATCCTACTAATCTTTACATTTTAAATAATTTCTGCCAACTAAGTTTACTGTTGTGATTGTTGGCAATCATGATACATATATAAATAAAGTACAACAGACTTCTCATTTATTCACAATACATCTGGGAATGAAAACATTGTTACAGAACTGCAGACAACTGTTCATCCATTTTATTCATTTAAAATTGATCTCTGCAGCCTCGGAGTTATGTGCAAAATTTAAATAATCTCAGTCCTCGGAGTGTGAAAACTTCTTATTTAATTTCTTGCAATTCAAAGTTTCATCTCAAAATTCGTCTCGAACTTTTAAAATTTCTGTTCACCTGTTGGAGTTTGGAACGACAAATGCAGTTCCTCACATCCCACACAGGGAGGCAACAGAGTCAAGAGTAAAAATGAGACCAGTGAAAGAGGGTCAAACTTGTTGGTTCTGGTTGTCCTTAGTCCCCTCTTTCTAATTAGGTCTGATTTAATGAACTGATTTAATTGAATTTGCTCCCAGACATGCAGATACAAGTTAAATCTGCATGACGCTGCACATAATCAGCGTAGAGAGGCTGAGTAACTTCCATATGACACCTGACAGGCCTTAATATGCATGTCGCCTACCTTTTTTAATGTAATGATGCAACAGCAAGTCAGGACCCTGCACATGGACGCGCACGGCCCGGCCATCTGGTGCCGGTCAAAGGGACAGAGGCACTGAAGGAATTTAGTGTGTTGAATTTCACAAATAACAGAGCATCTTATTTGGATCCTGCCATTGTATGTGTGTATTCAGAAGGGGCCAAGTGGAGCGATGAAGTTTGCCATTGTCGCCCAGTGTGGGTGTTTTCAGACCCTCTGGCATGATGTGTGAGTTAGTGTTCTCTGTGTTACTGCCCAGTGTGCCCACTGTCTTTCCCACAATGCCCCATTCAGCCGTGGGCCTCCCTCTCGCTATCCACTCATGCTCTCAGACTGAGCTGCCACCCATTTTGTGCCTCTGGCTAATCATCATCATCATCATCATCATCATCATCCTCATCACCATCCTCATTGGACTACAAACCACATTTTAAGTTGTGGGATAAAATAGCTGTGATGTCATCTTTGTTGTCTTTTTCAGCAACTTTTTATCCTCTCCTTCCTCTCCTCTTTCTCTTCCTTTCTTCCCTTCTGTCTCTCTGAGCTCCCAAACACAAAAGACAGAGAGGCCACGACAGGACCCCAGTGTAAGCTGGTTGTCAAGGAGACAAGGAGACAGTGTTGGGTCTTTAAACTGCCTCAGAGGGGTGTGTGGAGTTAGGGGGAGTTGGCCTTATTTACATGGGAAGAGGACAAGGGAGAAAACGAGAGAGAAAGAGGGGTTTGAAATACAACTTTTGAGCTGTTTCCCTGCAGCTCATATAGGACTCTGTTGTTATTCAGCTAAAATCACTCCACCGCTCGGTCATCAAATATTTACCAAGCAGAGGAAATCTGGAGCTGTTCATTATGTGGAGAATGCCGTGTATACATGGCAATGTAAATCAACCTGTCTTTTCCTCTCACTTTTTCTTATTATCTCCTTCACACACATACACACACACACATGCACACACACACACAAACACACTGATTGTAAGCTTTGGGAGCGCTGGGCCCCCACTGCTGGCAATGGTGAGAGCTGACTGCAGAATACATTACCAGCTGCTTTAAGAAGGTTTCATTCCAGGAGAACGAGGATGAAAACAACACATAACTTGAGTGAAAACAGGAAAAGCAAAGACAAGTGTACACACCCATCCTAACACTCAAGCACCCCCACCCATTTCTAATCCACACACATTCTCTCTTTTATACCCCCCCCCCCCCTCCTCTTGCTATCTCCACTCAGTGCTTCCACTCCGCTTCTTCCTGTCCAGAGGATTGTCAGCAGCGGTCACATTATGTCCTTTCTCTGTCTGTGATCAGGGGGTTGGGGTTGCAGCTATAGAGCAGGCTCAACTCCAAGCCTGAAGTTCAATATCAGCCCCCCCCCCCTCACAATTCTACAATGAAAGCAGGAAGGGCAGGGAGAGGACGAATAAGCCACCCACTGCTGTATTCACCACAGAGAAGCCCATCATTTTCTTCTTTTTTGTGTGTATGTATAAAACTTTAAAAGTGTGGTTTAAAGGGAAGTTTCACTTTTAACTTCAAGTGTCAAAAGTTCAAAAGGCTCAAATTACTCAAAGATATTTTTCTAAAAGAATGTGTTTTAAAAGTTAATGAGTGCAAATGAAGCAAATGTGGCCACCATGACGTGCAGATTATTAGCGGTAGTTGTTTCTGAGACCTCGGGGACAGGCTGTGATCCCCGTGTAATATTTACTCTGCAGATGTTTGAGGGCGAGCTTGCACAATCGATTTCCCCTCAATTCCCTGGTCATCTCGTTCTCCAAACCTGCAACTCCCCCCCACACCCCCACCCTTTTTTTCCCGTCTGTTATACATGTGCATGCCTGTGAGAAACCATGGTGAGCTGGGTGTTTTCTTCTCTCTTATTACACACATCAGTGTGCGATGTCCACTTGAATTGCAGAGGAAGACAGAAGATGAAAGAAAGAACACAAAAAAGGAGAAGTGGGAAAAACACGGTGTGGCCCTTTTTCCCCTGCATTTTGGCTAAAGTGTCCGCTTGGTGTTCTTTCCCCCCTCTCTCTGTATCTAAGGAGTGTTTGGTGATTAGTATGCAGAAAGGAAGCTGTTTTGCATAATTAAGTGCTACAGAGAAAAAGCAACAAAGTTTGTTAGTTTTACAACTAAGAGTTTAATAGTGAACAAAGTTATTCCTGCTCAGATAAAAGTTAAAAGATCATCATTTAACACATCTTTCTTTATATTTCTCATCTTTTTAGACACACATGTACTTTTTAAAAGGAATCCAAAGCAAGAGACAGATACCATTAAAGTGGTTAATAATCACAGAAGTGGTAACAGTTAGTAACCTACACTTGGCACTGAAGAGTAGATTAATGTTGTACTACACTGTTAATTGTCACACTCGTTGTATACAAAAGGCACAGAAGGCAAGCAATGCTGATCTCAAACGCTCAAGTTAATACAGAGAACATCAGAAACTCCAGTTTATCAGGACAATTGAGAGCGATCACCAATGACACATAGAGAACAGTTGTACTTGTCAGATTATTCTCTGTAATAAGGCATAATGCTCCGATCTGAAAAGGTCATTTAATGTTATTTGTTTTTTTTTTGCGTACAAAATAGAATATAAAAATACATTATAAACTTGTTACAGATGTTACGACTGCATGATTTTTCTTTTATATGAAGGCATCACTTGGTTTCTGTTTGTGTAAAACTGTATCCTCCTGGGGGGGGGGGGACAGATACACATGCAAACATATACGGATGACTTCATATAAAAGAAAAATCAAGATCGGAAGGCACACGTCTAAACTCC
>JBBBVU010000023.1:6685269-6695429 GCA_037177055.1 Atherinosoma microstoma | reverse complement strand
CCCCCCCCCCCCCCCCCCCCCCCCCCCCCCCCCCCCCCCCCCCCCCCCCCCCCCCCCCCCCCCCCCAAAAAAAAAAAGAAATACTGTAGCCGGTAGTTGGGAATGAAGTGAGTTGTGAACGAGTGAAAGGAGTGATGGAGTGGGGAGAACGAGTGAACAGACTCTCCATTCATTCCCTCAGCCTTTCAAACAACCCGGGGTTACCATGGCAACCCCTTTATGCGTGTTCCCTAATTACCCTAACCCCTTACACATACTCTCTCATACACACAGGAGCGCACAAAACAAGATGCAAACACACACACTTCTTGGGCTGACAATCCCCTTCCCCCTTCCATGCATACCAACACAGTGAACTCAAAACACCAATACAGCAAATAAACATGTATGCTTGGACCCATACTCACAGCGGGCACGAGAAGTTTCTTGACCTCGTTGATGGCCCGCTGGAGTTTAATCTTGGCGCGGTTGTGCGTATCCTCCACCGTGATCAGGACGTGGAGGTCCTCGTTCAGGTGCTCCCAGTTGGGCTTCCCTCGGTTCATCTCCTCCTGAAACACACACACACACACATTTTAAAAGCTCAGTTTGAATGCACCGCACAAACTCGGCTCTTCGCTGCAGAGAGGGGAACAGGATTTCACTTTTCTTCTTGCTTGGCTCAGTTTTTGGATCGCCCTCAAACTTTTGCACAAACGCACACACAAGGCTAAAGGTTGTCTAATGGAGCTTCGGAGGCGTAACAAACTCATGAAACAACCATGCTGTTCCTCAGTGGTTACACAAGATTGCATTTTATTGAAGGTTCTGCACTCTGATTCTTTGTGTAATATCTCCTCAAATCTGCCCTCCCTGCGGCGCGGACTCTTTACCTCATCCCTTCTACTCCTTCTCGCTGGTACTCGATCAAAACTAAGTGCTGAAATAACAAGTCCGATCATATTCATTGATCAGCAGAAATAACAATCTAATAACTGTTAAGTGAACCTGTGTGACTGCTTCTGTGTCTCCTCTATAACAAAACGAGTACACGTGTTTTTTTCTGTTTTGTCTGTCTGAGATTTGCTTTAGTTGCTTTTTTTCCCCTCTGCTCCAGATAACACTTGTGTAATTTTCAAAGGTCATCAGATAAATCAAGGCATTCTCGGGGAAAGTGTGTAAAGGAGGTAACAAGTCATTATTCTTTTTAGCCCTGCTACATTTATACCGGTATTGCACGTTTACTGATTGATCTGTCCATCTACTGATACAGTTGATGCATATTTTGAATGGCTCTTATGTGTTTACGTAGTTGTGGAGCATACGGGTGTTTTAAATTTGGTTTTGAGTTAAATGTCTCACCAACATGAATTTGTTTCTGTCATAACTGGTGATGCAGATGTCGAGTAATTTGATTTAGCATTGTCATAGTTGACATTTTCTATTCAGGAGATGACAATCGAACCTCGGCCTTGTTCATAGCTGGTGTCCTGGCCTCAAATAAGTTAGCTGTACAGGTGCAAATAAACCCCGTACGCATTGAGATCTAATGGTTCACACCACATCTGTAGGTGGTCTAAGCCACATACGGCCCGATTCTTTTAGCAGTGGGAACATGAATGTGCAGGCTCTGAAGGAACATCTATTCAACTGACTTGCCTCCTGCCAGTGAAAAACAACAACTCATTTGGCAGAACTCTGCTCATGGTTGAATAACCGCTGCATAATTAACAACTAGTTTTGCATAAGGCTTTTGGCCAAGTGTGCAAGTAAAAATAAACCACTTTAATGTGACTGTAGCATATCTGTTTAATCATGGGTCAAGCTGCAGGACTTTTATTAAACAGATTGAGGAGGCTCTATTTGATAACTGCAGTAACGGGTCAGTTCTGGTGGTCTACTGGGCTGTGGGTGCGAAACTGGACCCGTGCAGGACTCGAGCTTTTTTTTTTTTTTTGGTCTTTGCACGCTGAAGCAAGCGTGTTTTTATTTGCATTCAAAGCAGGGGAGTGGGAACTGATCAGTGGTGGTCATCCAAGGCAGATGTGGAGACACATTCCAAAGCCAGGTGTGAGCCCATGTACTCAGAGATCACATGTTAATCTGAACAAATCCATCTTCTATTGCATCTCAAACTAACTCATTTAACACATCGCAACTTGTTTCGTCTGTGAGAAAAACTGAACCGAGTTGTAGATTTATCGTGGATTGTGATTGTAATTATTTGACTCGGTACGTCTAAAGCTAATTAAACTCCTTTTAACGGCAGTTTTGTAGATACATTTCACAAATGAAAGGATCTTTCTCTCAACTGAACTCGGATTTCCTCGAGTACAGCATCACTGAATCCTCCTTCGTGTTTCTCCGGATGTAAAACAAATGGAACTTTTTCATTTCTAATCCAAATAACTCCATAGCAGGTACAGATAAAAACATCAGATTATTCTCATGTATCGCAGTGTGGCAGATTCTGTCCTCTGAGACTGTTTTGTTCAAGTGAGATGTATCATTCTGAAGAACACTGAAAGTCAACATCTTTCCCTCTTCTCCCCCAGTTGCCTCCCACTGTGTCTCTGTTTTCCTTCCTCTCTGTCTCTGTGTGTTTCTCTGTGTGTCTCCCTCTGAGGGACATGCAGGGTAGGGAATGTTCTGGAGAGAGGGAGAGAGAGAGAAAGAGAGAGGGGCGGGGGTGGCGGTGGTGGAATGCTGGACTTGCTCCACCTGCCGTTTGGAAAGCTTGAGCTGACTCCATCCAACAGCAGACACCAGGGGAGAGGAAGGGAGGACAGATGGACTGAACACCAGGACAGGAAAGAAAACGCAGCAACCAAAAAGTCATTGTGAAAGAAGGGCGGATAAATAAACAGGCTGACAGAAAAGCAAACAGATAGCTAAATATGTAGATGGATCTAGATTTTCTTCCTTTCATGAAACATGTCCATTCATCTCAAATCCTTTTTCTGACACAAGATGCAGACCAAACAGATGACAAGCAGTCAGTAATTAACACATTGATCCCTTTTTGCTTCAATCTTCCATCCTGCTTAATTCAGACATGCCCGTGAAAAGTGCCCGAGGAGCCATGGAGCGCGTGATATTTGCCATAAGCACAAGATTGAAAGGTAAATCAAGTCAAGCTACAGTTTTCTCACAGTAACATCCCGTTTCACCAAAACAAATCCTAGTAATTGGGACATGAAAGTGCACAGAAGCATGCTGTTTAGCTTGTTGAACAGTCAAGTCTTGGGATTTAACTGGCAAATAGAATAAAGAGCGAATTCATCAACTTCAGATTTACACGATCGTCTAATTCACCCACTGTTTGTCAGATAAGAAGCAGCAACACAGCTCAAAACTCAACAACTCTTTCTAGAATAACGTTTTCCTCATTTTACCATAAAATCTTCATCCTCGGCCTAACAAGAGCGCTTGCACTGTTCTGGGTGTTGGATGGAAGCCGTTTAGAAAATGTTCCAACACAGTGAGACGGGGAGTCGAAAACACTTGTTTACGGTTCATCCGGATCAGACACCATGAAAAAACAATTCAGCTCTAAAGCTTATTATCGTAGGTTGAAACCGTGGAGGAGGAAAGCCTGGAGGGCAGTAATATTTAATGACCTGAACTGAACTGAAAAGCTACGTTGTCGCTGTAAGCAGAGCAAACAACAAAATTACAAGAAGCAATCCATTAAAATCTGATTTAAGATAAAGATTGAAAAAAAGGAAGTCATAAACAACAAATGGTAAAAAAAAGAACAACCCAATAAGAAACCAAGTAAAGACCTTTACTGCACATCATGAAATAAATGAATAAAGTACTCTGAGCATGGCAGCATGAGTCAATTTGTCAATGCATTCGTTGTCTCTGTATGTGTGAGTTCAGAGCACAGATGGCTTTTTGGAAAGAAACTGTCTGAATTTACAGGTGTGTGTTTTTTCACTGATCTGTATCGTCCACCAGAGAAAAACAGTTCAAACGAACGGTGACCGGAGAGGGAGCCCTCCTCCACGGTCAGACTGCTGTCTTTCAATCTTACAGAAAATCACCAGAGGGTTCAGTCACACGTCACACTGACCAATTAATGGACAGCCGTGCATGTCCAAAAGAAACTTATCTTTTACTCCATGTTTCTCCCCCCAATCAGCCACACTTTCCACTGCAATATTCCCATTTCCTCCTCATAAAACTGGGATTTTGATTGTGTTCTGATTTAATTTGTTCTGTTTTGCTTCGTTTATATCCCGTTTTGGCAAAATTTTACACATTATCAAACTAATTCTATTCATCTCAAACTCCCTTTCTTCATTAAATTCTCATGGAAATGACACTTCCCGGTCTTAAAATCGCTTAGAAGACATAACCTTTCACTTTTGCCTGATTTAATAGGCAAAGATCTGTGAACATGCAAATGAGCCCCACCCCTTTCTTCACTATTCATCTGGCTGCCGTTGTGCCCCCCTCCTTTTTAACTCTGCTTTACCAGCTTGACTACGTTAGTAAAGAGTTCATTTGTTGCTAATGCATTGTTCTCTATCGCCCGCACCGACAAGACAAGATGGTTCCTCAGGAGAGTTACGTATAAAACTCTGGCTGTTTAAGCGTCTGTTTTTGACAAATTCATCCGTATGTTGTAGTTTCAGGGCAAAATGCTCAGCCATGGTGTTTGAGAGCTCATTTTGTCCCTGATATGTCTTCTAGTGGGTCTTTAAGGAACCAAAATTGCTTATTATTACCTCTAAAGCTCACTTGTTACAGCTCAAACAAAATGTCTAAGGGACTATTTATAAGGGGTGTTGCTATTTGGATTTTAATGCTCACAGGTAAAGCCATCTAAGTTGTTTACCTTTGTTTCAATAAGGTTATCCCCAACTAATCTACTACATATAAAGGTCAGCAAAGAGAAATTGAGCGTATTTGCCGAAATCAAGTTGATCAAAAACATACCTGTAGCTGATTAAAGGATCACATCAAAAAGGCAAATGTTACCAGCATCCATCCTCTGTGTTGTGGTATGTGCCTACCTTCTTTTTGTCTCGCATGGAGCCCTTTCCTCGCACCATAATTTTGCAGCCGGTTTCTGCCTCCAGTTGTTTGGCTGTCAGTCCCCGTGGGCCCAGGATCCTCCCCACGAAGTTGAACTACACAAAAGAGAGAAATGCACAGCAAAAAAAAAAAACGGTGAAAAACAAGCCCGGGGAAAGGTGATACTTGTCGTGCATCACAGGCTAAAACAGTCTTTTTTACAATGTGTGTGTGTATTTGCATGAGTGTGACTTTGAGGTTTGTACATCAGTGAAGTGTTTGTGTGAGTAAGAGAGACAAAAATAGCTCATTATATGGGTGCTTGGCTGGTGTCGGTGGCATGACAGGACAGCGTCGTTCTCTTAACCTTATCTGTCACTACGACCGAGTGATTAACTAGACAGCTGCCTTTCTGTGTGTGGTTTGTTTCTTCGCCACTATCCCTTTGTTGTCTTCTTCCTTTCTCGTCATAATTGCGCTGATTATCCACTGAAGTTTCTGGGTCTGCACTTGTGTTTACTTCGGTAACAGTTGCAACACATTCCGACCTCTAGGACGACCCTCCGCTCGCACCGACAAACACGCACAATCCAGACAGAGGAACCGCTCTCTAAATTTAACCTTGATCTCAACCGTTTTCCAATGCACTCCTGTGTGTGTCCTGTTAGTCTGCTGTCATGTGAGTGAGGACAGCCTGTCATTGTAGTGGGTGATTGGCGAGCTGATGCATGGAGAAAATCATGTGAGCCATGCAATCTGGATCAACGCAACTCATATTGAAGTGCTTAGCTGTACTTGGCATGGACCGGGGTGTGCTGGATGGTAAAGTCTTTTCACTGCAGTGCACTTGTCTTTATATTTTGGGGGGAAACTTAATCCAGGTTTTTAAGCTCTTATAAATATTTATGGTGTAAACACAGGGCTGAAAATCATGCCACAGTGGGGGGGATTTACATCATCATAAATAAACCTGGCTGAATCTTCATATGGGTTTTTTTTCTCCCTTTTTTATCTCATTGGAAGCACTGACCCAGGTTCATTATTGATCTATTTTAACTCCAGATTACATCACTGGGTGTGAGTAAAAATGACCTCAGAATGAAATCAGCTTTTAAGTAAAAAAAAAAAAAAAAAAGCAAAGCAAAATCTGACCCCGCGGTTTAAAGCCGCACTGACTTGTCTGGCAGACGTTCTGTAACTAAGAAGAGATAAGTGACAACAGTGAAAGGTAAACACAATCTCTTGAAAAAAAGGGCAAAGGTCTATGATCCGTCCACTCACATCGGGGTACTCTTTGACAGGCACGTAGAGCTTCTCCTGCAGCTGAGCCACGGGGCCGATGGCTTCGGGAAGCTCCTCCATGTCCCGCCCGTTGAACATGCCGCCGTTCAGTGTGTCGTTGTACATGTCTTTGCGTACCCTGCCAATTTCTTGAAGACAGAGAAAGACAGAGGCAAGGGGGGGGGGGAAGAGGGGTTAAGTTGAGTGAAATGAGCGAAGGAAGCCTTGGGGGGGGGGGAAAGAGGTTTCAAATTTCTTTCGTCAGACAGTCCGTTCCTCAGGACGATGAGTCACTGTCACCAGAATTAAAGGAAGCTCTGAATGTGACAGCTGACATATAGAAAAGCAGACAGACAGGCAGGGAGACAGGCACAAGTATTCTGCACCACAATGTAGAATCTAACTACTGAATGCTTTGCAATCAGGCCTTCGACATCACAGACGATTTTCTCCTCTTAGTTTCTTTCTCTTTATCCTCAACTCCCTTTCCACTCTGCAAATAATGTCAGGGGAAAGCATACATGTTCACGCTGGTCATGGTGACCTATGAGTTTTTATGAAACTCTACACACAGACAGTTATTCAACAAGCACATATAAAAGGTGTTTATACACAAAGAAAACAAGACGCTAAGGCTTATTTTCAGCGCTGTGCATCCGCAGCTCCTCTATTTTAACAGATTACCAGAAAATAGTGGGCCAGTGTCTCGTTTTGCACAGATGTAAGGCCAAAACCTGAAGATAATCAGTTTAAGATCGTATAAAACAGAGAAAAACAGCCAATCCTCACGAGGAACCTCAGAAATGTTGGAATTTCTGCTTTTAGAAAGTACTGGAGTCATTAATCTATTGTTAAAGCAGCTCATAAATCCATTTTCCCACCTGTTATACCCCCAAAATATGTATTTACCACACAATTAAAAACAGTTAACTAAGTTTACAGTTCAAATACATTTCTTAAATAGTCAAATTTGCAGCTTAGGTTTGGTACAGGAACATCATTAAAAAAACAAGTGTATGTTTATCTGCTTCTGCGTTTGTTTATGGTTGTCTCAATGACCGATGCTTGGCTCTGATACCTACGTAATGACACGGCTGCACAATAATAACTGACTACTGCACCAGACAAACGCATATGCAACACATACACACAGACCTTCCAGTTTGAAATCACACACATACCACCGCACACACACACACACACACACACACATATATGGCTGAATAACTGCCTTAGGGCACAAATATCATCTGACCTAAGCAAGCTGAGAGGCATGTCTCCCTCCTCTCTGAGTGATAAGTCTGACCATAATAACTACAGTAGGACACTGTAATTACAACCACTGACACAGTGACAAGGATGAGCCTTTAATAACCCATTCTGACCTATTCCAGACCAAAAAGCAGCTATTAAATCACTCACACAAACACATCTGCGCACACAAGCACGACTTTTGTCACACTTGAGTTAAAAGTAGCTGGAGGAAAATGAGAAGTGAAAGAAGAACAAGAGAGTTGGTCAAAGGAGAGAAAGATAAAGGGAGGGGGTTCGGGGGGCTTTAGCAAGCCTTATCTCAACACTTCAACCTGTCATGGGATTAAATATAGAACGGACAAGAGTGCAAGCTTGGAGCAGACATGTAGCCTGACCATACCTTTGCAAAAACATTCTTTATTTCTTCATTTATTTCCAGTGCAGATACCTCAAACCTTGAGTTTGAGTGGAGAACTCAGGCTGAAGATATGGCAGGAAATGAGTATATTACAAAACCTTTCATATCAACCACGTGTATCACATTATCACGTGTGGGGGGATGAATCTGCTCAGCTGTCCGTCCTCAACATGAACATAACTAGAGATGTTAAGTTGACCCATTTGTTGAGCTGTAGAGGTCATCGGGTATGAGACTTGCTGTGTCATGAGACTTGTCACAGAGCACAAAGTCAGGACCACGGTGATCCTGATGTGCAACAACAGTAGCAACAAGAGGCCTTAGTAGCTTGTAACGACTGCTCATGAATGACATTCAGGGAGGGGGACACGGGAGATATTCGAAACGTAAGGAATTGTGCATCTTTGTAATGCTTCGATTTCTGTTTCTGACTTCTGTCTCACGCAACCACTTCTAATAAAATGCCGGATATCAACAAGTCACTTGCATTGGTGACTTGTGCAGACGACATGACTCAGGGCCTATAAGCAGCTTCAAATCAAGTGTTTTACACAGTGACATGCTCTCGTTCCTGCACAGGGATGGGCTGCAGCATTCACATAAGCCTGCGCATTAGGTCACTGGGAAAGACTAACAACTGTCTGTTTGTTCCCATCACCAACTACCCCTGTGTGCATGTGTGTGTGCGTGTGTTAATGTGTGTGTGTCGTCTACTGCTGCTCTCTACAGATCAAAAAATGTGACTTCAGACAACAAACACATCTCCATTCATGCATAGTTGTATGAGATTTAGGGATTTGCAGCCACACTATATGAATGCTTTGGGTGAAAACAGTAAAAAAAAAAAAAAAAAAAGACAGTGTCAGCCTGATAATTTATCACTGGCATCAAATCAGTGTTGGGGGGACAACACTGCTGTCACGTTTCCCAGGAGCCAGCGAGGAATCCCAGCAGTTAATGACTATTCAATAAAGTGAGTCAGTATGGGCTGCTTTTATGAACACAGCCCATCAAATTCAGCGTGTTTAAACTTTGAAAAGATTCCCTTCTTTCCTCTGTAGTAAGACGAGTATTTAAAGTTTTTAATAGAGAGAAAGAGATAAGAGAGAGAGAGAGAGAGAGAGAGAGAGAGAGAGAGATGCAAGGCCAAACACAGGCCGAGTTACCTTCATCCAGCAGCCGCTCCAGATGCGTGAAGATGCCGCTGAAGTTGGGCAGGGAGCTCATCACCTTCCTGTCGTTCATCAGCTGCATTAGATAGTCCGGGTTGGACTTGGGTCTCTCCTTCACCTCTGTCTCCCCGACCATGGCTTTTGATTCAAGTGACCTAGCTAGTAGAAAAACTTAGTATTTTGTTAATAAAGACGAGGATCCCCGGGGATTCCACCAGCCCGCGCGACCTGGCAACCGCCTCTCTAGCAACCGGATCAAACTCAACTCTCTAAGTCCGGTCCAGTCGACTGTCCCTCCGGGTTTGTGAGCCCCCGTCTTCTCCCAAAACAGGTTTCTCCCCCCCCCTCCACAGTTTGACTCTCTCAAGAGTTTGAAAAAGTTCCGTTCAGGGGGGAGTTTGGCTCTTGTTTGCCACTTTAACCGAGTCCGTGCACTTGTTCGGCGGCTACAAATCTACCATCAACTGGTCTCCTCCAGGCCCGGCTGCTCCGCTTGTGTCCGCCCGGTGTGTCGGTATTCTGCAGCGGGGACTCGACTCTCTATCATATGATTACAGTACAGCAGCAGCACGAGAGGACTGTTGTGAGCGCGCTGCGCGCCGCCGCCCATCAGAGGAAAAGAGGAGAGAGGAGGTGGGCTCGTGCACGTCCCCCCTCAGCAGCCCTTCGTTGCCCACGCCCAGCCTATCTCTCTCTCTCTCTCTCACACACACACACACACACACACACACACACACACACACACACACACACACACGCATGCGGACACCCACCCTTTAACAATATAACAGCCTTACAAAGGTATGTACACCTGTTCTGCAGCAGTGACTGTCTGTCACTCGTCCTGTGAACTTTGGTGTGTGCAGGTGCCCTTAAAACTGCTCTTTATTTCCTTTTCTTGTCCTTTTTTTTTTTTTTTTTTTTTTTTTAAAGATAAACCACAACTTCTCCCCCCCCTCGAAAAGCTAATATTGTTCTTTTTTTTTTTTCACCAAACCATCACTCTTCCCAACCGGTGCTGTGGAAAAGAC
>JBBBVU010000023.1:6671723-6685169 GCA_037177055.1 Atherinosoma microstoma | reverse complement strand
GGGCTGTTTGGCACGTGTTCTGGGAAATTGGGTGGGGGAAGGTGCCCTTAAAACTGCTTTTTATTTTCTTTTTTTTTTCTTTTTTTTTTTTTTTTTTTTTTTTTTTAAAGATAAACCACAACTTCTATCCCCACTAGACAGGCTAATATTGTGCTTTTTTTTTTTTAACTGAGCCATAATTATTTATAACTGGTGCTGTGGAAAAGGCCACCTATCACCAGGAGTTGAGGAGAGAATTGTAACAAAATAAAAGGGCTTCATTCAAATTGCATTCCTTTTATCAAGTAGGCAACTATTCTTTTTTATGCATTATTTAAATGGGAACCAACAGTTAATTAAGATTCAAGAACATCAAAAGATGGTCTTAAAGCTTCTGCTGAAAAATAATAACCCATAACATCATTAATACTGATTTATAGATTTGAAAGCGGCAGTTTAAAACACGTTTTTTTAGCTATGCTATACCATGTGGTGATAATATATTCTGTGGCTTTGATCCCGTTTAAAAATAAATAAATCTATATTTACAATGTTGGGTTATTTTTATACCTTGAATACGTATTTAGAAGAGAAGTTTAAAGGGAAACTGTTAACAGTCCATGAACATCTAAAAATGACACAAATGTTTTATTTTGCTTTCTTTTTAAATAAAAAAAATCCTCAAATGTTTGGAGCCTCCAGTTTAACATTTAACTATGTATTGTATGTCATTTATTTTTATCTGGAAAGTAATTAGATAAAAGTAGAAGTTATCCTTCAAATTTAGAATGGACAAACTTTATAGAAATATAAGTTAATGAGCTACTAGTCATATTTGTTAGGACTATAGACCGTGATGTTTTCGCTTCGACTATTCAAATTTCATCAGGACCAAACAGGCAATAATAAATGATCTTGTTTCATCTTAACAGGTTGTAAGAAACACATTAAAGTGCCTCTTGTTTGTTGATATTTCAGTTATAAAAAGGTAATGATTGACTTTTGATAAGTTATTTTGCTTTTCAATGACAGTGCTGCTCTTCTCTCAGGTGGAAATTCAAATGTCTTCTCTGGTGGACAGTGTAAATCCCCCCCCCACCCAACCTCCCAGCCTCCACTCTGAGGACATTTGCTGAGGATCCTGAAATAATAAGATGGTGTGAGGATTACGTTTGTTCTCTCTGGGAGGTTGTAGCAGCTCAGGCAGGAGAAATGTTACTGCTGAAGGAACAGATAGGTGCGAGGGTCTAAACTTAACTTGCTGTAAATCTCACACATATTAACACGCACACTCGCACACACACACACACACACACACAGAACAGAGACAATATGTGTGTCCATGCATGCTTTGGCTTAAGCCTTTTGTCATGCACTGCTGGCCTTCCACCCAGTTTCTTTCTCACATCCAGTGTAACATACAAAGCATTTTCACCTTGTAAAACTAAACTTATGATCAAGTGTGTGTGTGTGTGTGTGTGTGTGTGTGTGTCAGAGCAGGAGGAATTGTAACGAGGCTGCAGTGCTGGTAATGGCTGGTCAGCTGGTATGGCGAGTATTCAGGGCGGGGGCAGTGCTTTGTCCTCTCATAGCTCCAACAATGCCCCTCTGAGCAGGCCACACATCTACCAGTCACGGGCCTCTCTTTCCCCTCTCTGCCTCCGTCTCTACTTTTCTTTCTGTCTGCCATGTTCATTCAGCCCACACTGGAGTGTCAAATGAGGTGTGTGTTTGCAGCGTCCACAACATCTGCCTGAAAACTTCAAAGTCACCCAGCCCGGGGCACCTGTCACCCATCGCATCACACCTTGCATGTTCTCATAAATAGTCCTGTTCTGTGGCTTTGTCAATCCCATGTATGATCCAATGTGTTTAGATAGCCAGGTTTAATCTTATATAAGACATTCATGTAGCCAAATAGCAATATTTAGTAGATCCAACTTTACTTTAATGATACCAGTTATTTATAATTTCTCTGATCGTTCGAGTCACTCATATTTTATTTGGGGTTTGAAAACTTTGAAAACATTCTACTTGCCCAATAATTCAGTCAGCAGGAAACGTTCAGGTTTTTGTTTATACATGGTTATTTATTAAAGTTTTTTTTCATTATTATTAAAAATGAAGTGTTATGTGCTTGTGTCAGGAGAAGATTTTGCTACTTTTCTCTATTTTATGTTATTTAAAAACAGAATATCTTAAGGTTTTGAACCTCTGGTTTCTAATTTAGTCATCTTGATTCTCAGAAACCTGAAAAAAACATCAAACTAAAAGACAAATAAAGAACTAAATCCATAAATGTTTTATGATCTTTTACAGATAAAATACTTTTCCCCATAAGCAGCTAGTTTTCCAGTGCTTTCTTGCATCTTTTCAATGAATCTAATAATAAAAAAACGAGCCAACATACCAATAAATAATGAAACCGGTTAGTAGTTGCAGTTCAGATTTCATATACTGGAACCATGTATCATAATATGTCAGAATTCATTTGAATGAGATGTTTAATGGAAATATTTCACAAAGTGTTAAATTATGATATATTTTTAATCCTCATTTTTGGTTTGGTTACACAGAATAATCATACAGACATTTTGGGACATTTTCTATGCCAGACAGTTAATCAAAGATGTATGAAGAGGATAAAAGTAAAACACTTATCAAGTTTTTCTTTAATGACAGGGCCAGCTGTTGTATTATGATGTAAACACGCCCCCTTGTGGACACTTTGTTTAACTGCAGCTGCTCAGACTCAGTCAGAGGTCCAAATCTACTGTAATTGAAACAAGCTACTGTGGTCTACAGAGGAGACCTGGGAGATGTTTTGAATCTAAATAAATCACATCTGAGGAGGCACGACCCTAAAAGTTGTCTGTAAATAGAAATAGTAATCAAAACAGTTGGAGAAATCACAGATTATACGGTCACATAATAGAAAGTAAATCTGCTGGAAAACTAAATACAGATGTGATTACTGTTGGAAGTTTTTAACGAGTTAGATAAGCCGGTAGGATTTTATATCTTTATGTTGCCTGAAGCCACCAACAGAGAGCAGTAGAGTTAATGCAGAGGACTTACAGGATTTTTCTCAAGTTATGAGAGTAAGAAATTGTCCAGAAACAAAAATTAATGTCAAATATGTTCATCTTAGCGATACCAGTCTCTGAAAATGTAATACTTCTGATTGAAAGAGGCTGTCTTCAGATAGTGTTAGTAGAAACAAAGATCCACCATTTATATCTATGACTGCCAAACAGACAATTAGGACATGTGGAAGATTCTACTTATATCACTAACAAATTGTATTTAAGTATAATAGTGGTGTATTTCTGCTTTGATTTAATACTTCTAGCTCATACTAAATTATATTTGTCCATTCTATAAATCTATTTAGCTAAATACTAAACCCAATACTTATCATACTGAATATTAACAGTGTTGGCAGACACTATTCTGCATAATGAGTTTTCTTCTTGATACAAAGTAAATTTTACTAAAACTCTTTCTTTACTTTTTCCTTTTAAACTCAAGATTTTGTATTGAACTGTGGTACTTTCCCTTTTTCACTTGGAGGTTGTGTTTTTCCTGCATGCATCCTCCATCTCCGCATGTTTTGTGGAAAAATGGCTAAAGCAAAGCCTTATGTTTTACTTTCATCCTGCTCTGATCTCCACTTTCACTTTGTCTTTGTTTGTCTTTCAGTGTCTCCTCCCTGACGTGATGCCTGCAGCAGGACCTCACCTGGTGGAGGGGCTCATGCTTATCTCAAGCCGATTAGGCTTCTTATCTGCTCAGCACTGGTTATGTGCTTTGGTCCAACAAAAATACCACGCAGAGTTGGCCTCTTTACTGTTCCTGCTGACTCTCCGCCGCCTCCCCCCTTCCCCACCTCCCTCATGTGCTCTAAGTAAGCCACACTGGCTTTGATATCATGGCTCCTCATTCCTCGTTGCGGGAGTTTGTGGGGTATGTGGATTTCAGCTCAGATGCACATGTTATTAGTGGATTCTGACTCAAGAGGATGGATAAAAACAGTGCCTTTCTGGTTATTATTTATCAATATGTGGAATAAAGAGATCAAGAGATTTGTTATCTGCATGCTCTGAAGTCAAAGCTCCTTCTAGAGCAGATTTGTGGCATAAAAATCAATAAAGGCAAAATGCAGTTCACTCACAAATGTTATAAAATTCTATTGTTTGTGAATGCATTTAAAGCATGATCCTGGCACACACACACACACAAACACACACACATGTACAATGAACATGTGAAGAGTCATCCGATGTCCATGTGAAAGCAGTAATGCCATAATTGCCCTTATCCTATTGACTTAATCAGGTGCATCTCAGCGCTCGCAGCACAGCTTGCTGCTTGATCTCCGCTCTACGTGACTCAAGGTTTGGACAACACGTCGTCAACATTTCCCTGACGCAATCTCGTCTCTAAAATCCTTTATTCATTTATACAATTTTTTTTCTCTACACAAACACACAAAGCCAAAAACATCATTTGGAAAAAGAAAAAAAACAAAACAATTAACGTGGATTTAAATAAAAGATTTAGCTTCTTACATTATCTTAAAAAAGGTTTGTTTTTTTTCTACACTATGTACAAAGACCCAGTTGTTAGAATATACATACATACATATACACACATCTTGTATGTGTCAATAGAGACATATTGAACGCACAGGGGAAATGGCAAAGATCACAGGACAGGGGTCAGGAGCCCAAATTTAGCTGCCAATTTCCTCCACGTGTTTGGAACTGCCCCATTCTTCTCTCCAGGGTGCACCTCCTGATTCCCATGCCTCACTCTTCAACCATGTGGTGCAACATTCAAACATATTTCATGCTGACTCAATTCAGAATTGTACTCCTTCTCAGGAGCTTAATCAGGCTTTAAAGGTGGACTGGAGTATGAAACGAGCTGAGTGAGGGGAGGTGTGGGTGTTGATCTGTTTACTTTTCTATATACAGTATAAGCTACATGCCATTTCATTATATACAGGTCAAAGAAGAAAAATAATAATGTGAATAATATTATAACACTGTGTTTCCTGGGATATAAATATCTGCACCTTTGGCTTTCATGAGAGGGGGAGTTGCATAGCAACCACCATCCCCACAAAGCTATGTGTCTATAATACAAAGGAAAAATTACTCTCTTACATTTACCAATCGTTTAATTGATTTGCACTGTTGCAAAGAGACTATCGAAAACCCCAAAACTGCTGAAGCAAATATAGATCTTTATGTGAATTTGTCTGGTAGTCTTAAACCAAGATCAAAAGTTGATATTTTCTCTAACTCACTTTCTTTTTATCTGGGGACACACAGAATTATTTATTTTAGAATTCCATTTGCAATAAGTCCGTTTAAAGGGAGGTCATTACCATATATGTGAGTAAGTTGTGTCTACAAAATATATGCTGGTAGAAAACAGCAGCAATCCTTAGTCCCTTGTTTTCCCCTCCTCATTAGGTGGGAGTGTTCTCAGTTTCTCCGGTTATGAGATTTTGCTCAGCTCACAGTTGCAACGCCTTCCTCGCCCCCCTCATCTACCTTGCCGCCTTTGCCCACGGCTTTCATTTTGGCCATGATGTCAGTGAACGTCTCCTTCACTGTCTTCTCCAGGAGATAGCCCTCGCTCTCGCTTTCTATGTCCTCCGGGTTAGCCAGGGAGGACAGGGAGCTGTTGACGTACTGCAAGCCGACAGTCACAGCAACCTGCAGGAGACACGAACACACACAGTTTCAGATAAACCGGAAAGAGAAACGTACAATGGGTTTTTGTTTGCTAGATATAAGAAAAGAGAAAAGAGCTCAAAGGTCCATGGAATTATGAACCGTTTATGTCGTCAGAGCTCTGTGCAGCCTAAAAAGAAACTCGATACAGTGCATTAGAATAAGTTAAATGTTGCTCGAGCATAAGAACAAACGGTTATCAAGATTTGCTATTTTTAAAAGAAAAGATAAAAGTCTGGAATACCAATTACTAAACAAATAATCTGCATTAAATTGATAAGAATGAGAAGATTAATGGAATTAGTGGAATTTTTGAATGAAAGAATTTGCTGCTTTTCTGAAAATTGAAAATAGATGCTGAATATCCATGAGCTCCTTTCCATCTATGTACTGAACTCTCTTTTTAAAAAAAAAAAACTGTTTTACTTAATTGATTTCTTATTTAATTCTTTTATTTATTGAGGAAAATTTTATGGTGTATCTGAGCAGCTGGTGTTATAAAGTTATAAAGTTAATCTTATCTCAGCCTGTGCAATATGACCCACAGAGATACCAGATCATACCTGCAAATGTAATCTGAACAGGTCTCTGTGAATGTCTGAAAGTGGGTTTAATTTGAGATATTTCCTAAATTCACTGTCATTCATAGTTTTAATTTTCAGCCTTTTGTTAGAAAAGTAAAAAAATAAACAAATAGGTGCTGTAAATGGAAAAGTCAGCTGAGGAGATAAAGCTCCAAGGATTGTCACCTCCCACAGATTAACCCATTACTCCATCTCTTAACCTACTATCTGTGTCAGCATAGAGAAGCTTGCATAACTCCTCTTAAATCTAGAAGTCGTCCCACGTTATGTCTGATCAGCTTCCTTGTGGAGTTAAATCCCTGTTTTTTTTTAGGACAGAGGCCTTTCTTCTGGACTTCTAGGTTCAGAGATGCTATCTTAACAGCTCAGTTTCAACACAAACAAGTCATGCCATGATCTCTATCGTTGACTTCACAGGTTTATCTGGACATGTTTGCCTTAGCGTACGGACCACTTGGCCGTGACAACAGCAAGTATACATTTTGGCAGGAGAGAGTTGAAGAGGGGAAAGGTGCCATATGGCCTCAACAGGATTACCCTTTGGGTAGGAAGTTGGTAAGACACTCTAGGTTTGTTGCAAAATGTGTCTCAAGACAGGGACAGGAGGAACGATATATTGGTAAAGATAATGCAGGTGTTTTGGAAGGAGATGCATTAAGTAGATAATGCTGATAGCAGGCATGGAGTGTGGAAAAAGTGGAAAGGAAGGAGGATACTATTGGCAGAAATGCCAAATGGGTCAAGGCTTTGCATGTTTATACACCTGACGTCTTACTACTGAGTTAAAAGAACCCATATAATAATCATTAACAGGTTAATTGTTTATTTTCAGGTTTTACTAGAATTATGGTTTAAATATATATATAAATATAAATAATCTAATATATATAAATATAGGTTTAAATGCATTATGATGAAAAAAACATGTTATTTTCACACACACTACATTTGTGCAGCGTCTCTTGTCGGAATCTTTCTGAAAAGGCTCCTTAATGTGCCGGTCTCTTTAAGGCCCACATCCTGAAAGGACCAGTCTACTCTGGTTCAACAACCAGTTGAGTTGGAAACTGAAATGGTGCCTAAGGCATTGATCTAAGGCTGGGCAATATATCAAAAATTTCTAATATATATCGAAACATTTTCACACGAGATATAGAATTGAGGAATATTGTTTATATCGAGATAGCTTGTTTTGAGTCAAAAATATCTCTTTTTTGGCATTTTGCACAACTGTATTTTTGTTATGGTTATTGACGAGTATTTTTCATTGTTTTAATATACATCTACTTTCATTTCAGTCAACTATTTTAATGCACATGTGCTGCTGATCCTTAAGAAAAGTGCATTTAGCACCCGAGGCTGTAAATTAGAAGTGTCTCTTTGAGTACTTGACCAAAGAAATTTGATCGAGATATATATCGGATATCGTGATTCAGGTGAAAATGATCGAGATATGAAATTTGGTTCATATCGTCCAGCCCTATATTGATCGTTGCGTTCATGAACCATGATGTAAACATAACCTTTAAACAACTTATCCTAAACTTCAGTGTGTGCTTGATTTGCAACATTCTTCTCATAAATTATGTGTTGCCAGAGAGCAGAAAAATACAGCCGTACGTTTTTCTCCGGTCCCGAGTTTTGTCCCATCTGGGAACCCTTATGGACTTACATTGACTGACTGTATAAATACCAGATTCTTACACTTGTGACTCCAGAAAGTGCCGTTTGCAAATGCATCAGCTGCACCTTCCACACCACTACAAAAAATCTGGAGGTGCATGATCGCTTTCAGACTACTCTTAAACGCTTCAGGCACCATAGATATGACGTTACTTGAAGGAAACAGCAGTGATCACAAACACAAACTAATTGGCAGCAAACTAGTCCCCTAGGCAGGAAGAGATGAAGACCGTTGGCCACCAAGGATTCATTTCAGACAGTTCAAGAGCATGAAATTTTTTTGTGTCATAGAAAAACTTCCTTCGGTCTAGACTTTAAAAATATATCACACACTGAAAGAAAGGAAAAAAACAGAGCATGGTCTTCTTTACAGACCTCACTTAATTTCCAAACATGAAGATTTTATAGACCCTGCTCCCGCCAACATTCTTTTAGATGTTTAACTTTCGCCGATGAATGCATTGTCAACAGCCTTTTAAAGACACTAAGAAGACAAATGAGTTGATTAAATGCTTTTAAATGATGCACACCGATATTTGTTCCAGAAAAATAGCTTTAAAGGTATTCATAATGGTGGAGTTAGTTGTGACTTGAAAAACAATTTAAGATGCTAATGATTCATCCTGCATGTGGGGGGGCCAATCCTAACTTTGCATCCAATCAAAAGCTTTGTTGAATTTTGAATTTCAGTAGAGCTGATACAGAATAGAGATCGTCTCCCTGAATGTTGTTGTAGAAAATCTGCAAATATACATAAGTAGATAACACTGCTCATCATTTTATAGGAACTTGAAATGTCTCGTCATCAGGGGAGAGGAATACTGTGGAGGGGAAATCTAAGAAAACTGATGACACTCATGTCAAATTATATGGACTCATTGTTGTCTCATTGTTGAAAACACTGGAGTTAAAAAAAAATAATTCAGTACAAGAAAACGACCATCTAAAACAAGCCAAAGTGAGTTTAAAATGTGTGATGACATCGAATCTGTTTGAGTATTTGTGTCAGTGCCTCTGCGGTTCTGACCTCCAGCATTGTGACCAGCACCACCAGGGCTCCGATGGTGTTCATAATGCCTCCGTAATAGGACAGCAGGGCATCGCGGCAACCGCGTCTCCACACATTGAGCTCCTCGGTGTAGTGGTCGTAACTGTAGTGAGCCGAGTTGTTGGTCATCTGGAGCTGGATGCAGGGTCTTGGGGAGCTGGGGTTACAGCAACTGAATGGCACTCCATCCATCAGGTACTGGCCATCCACGTTGCTCCCGATGCGGCTGAGAGGATGAGACAAGGTCTTGTTAGTGTCATAAAAGTGAGAGTGGGATGAGATTTAATGTCTGGGACTTGTCTTGTTTTGAAATCTGTGTGGGTTAAAGCTGAAGGACTTGTGATGGTGATAGTGTTGAACTTTATATGTACTCCAATACAACCCTACACATAACAGAGGCAAAGCATCAAAAAGCACTACAGCCTTAATAAAGCTAAGAACTGAATGCAGAAATATTCATAAAGTGAATCATATTAGCTTTTATCACCATATTGTCTCGTGTTTACAACCTGTATAGTTTGAAGAACTGGTGTTGTAGAAAACCCCAGCAGCTGATAATGTCTCTATTTGCCACTGAGGCAGTTACATTGCAAAGAGTAGTAAAGTAGCTACCTTAATGTATATATCTGGGTCAGTACTCAATTTGAAAAGCTGATCTCAGCCTTGACTGATACTTGTAGGTCAATGGAAAGACAAGCGTGATTGGATCACAAAGCATCCACGATTTCCAGTAACATCGCTTACTCAAGCCCCAAAATAATAATGCCCCAGATAACTCTTTGTTCAGAACAGAAAAGAATGAGGAAAGACTACTATAATACTAATGTTCTAAACAATAATCAAATTATTTTCCATTTTCAAAGTGGTATTCAAAATATATCATATCAAATTACATATTTAAGCAGAGATTTGTAAGCAAACATAAGCCTGTAATGACAATCACAACTTTAATGATCTAATCACTTCCCAATTATCCATTTGATAATGATGTATTTATAGACGGTTGTTTGGTGGTTGTGTCTTATTTTTCTTCTTTCTGCTGAAATCTCAAGGAAGATGTTGTTGAGCAGTGCCACTCCTGGACAGCTGCCAGACCCTCTGCAGATTGGACAGGACACTGCTCCTTGAAGGACATGTAATCCCGAAGATTAAACACTAATTATGTCCCAGCCTTCAAA
Organism: Atherinosoma microstoma; assembly: GCA_037177055.1. Classification (NCBI taxonomy): domain Eukaryota; kingdom Metazoa; phylum Chordata; class Actinopteri; order Atheriniformes; family Atherinidae; genus Atherinosoma; species Atherinosoma microstoma. Next base: position 6,674,950 of record JBBBVU010000023.1, on the reverse strand, counting down.
ACGGCCCTCTTCACAAATTGTTTACACAAAGTTAAAAAACCGAGACAAAAAGGCCACAGATCGCTGGGCCGTAACAAAATACACTTTCAGATCCACAGGTGCCACTTTGACTGCATGTGTGTCTTCTTCGCCGTGTGACCTCTTTCAACCTCTATCTCTACTTGTAGCTGCCATCGTTTTGGAGAAGGTAATCCCGATTGTAGGAAAGTGAATAATACACCTACTTTGACCTACCTTCACCACAAATCCACTTATATTCTACTCTGAACACACCTGAATCAACCCAACCTTGCAGCTTGTACTTTAAGGCTGAAAAAAAGAGCTCTTTCATGGGAACATCACGCATTGATGATCAGCTTTTAAGGGCTAACACACGGATTTAACCTTTAATCTTTGCCACTTACTCTTTGACTTCCTTAGCGCTGAAGTCCAGGTAGCGGTTGCTGACCCATTGAATCTCAAACCAATCTCTGTAGTTGTCATTTCCGCAGCAACGAAACTCCATCTGCATCAGGTCCAGGGTCCTCTTCATGTAGCAGCGTCCCGGCGTGTCCGTGTCCTTGTAGAACTTCATGCCATTTCTCAGCCCCTCAGCCAGGGTGAATTGTAGAGGGATCCTCATCACAAAACACAGCAGGGCAGTGACGAATAGCAGAGCATTGAACACCACACAGAATGCCAAGAAGGCCTTCAACATGGGCTTCCACTTTGCAAACTTGGTAGGATCCAGAGAGTCGTAGCAGACCTTACCTCCAAAGGCATTGATGCAACAAGCTGTAAGACCCATGAATATCAGCAGGTTGGGCAGGAAGTGGCTCTCATTGTTGTCCATAAGTTCTGAGCGCTTTCGCAGCTCGATCTTAAAGAACAGGCCCAAGCTCAGGACCAGGATGCCGGCCAGTACAGCAAACCAGTACATGAACCAGACTGTCTGAGCGAGCTTCACTCGCTTTTTCAGATCAAACTTGACCACCATTAAAGCCATCCTTCAGGCTGTGTTGTGTCCTTTGCCTGCGAAGAAGAGAGAGAATGGATCTAGACCTCCAGGAGCACCAAGGTTTCCAGATGCCTTTAGATTTGGATAAAAGTTCTACCGCGGTTCTTTCCTTGTTTCTTTAAAGGCTTATCCTCTGGCTGGTCCAATAGGACAGGAGAGTCAGCTCAGCATGGAATCCATCCCAGGACAAAGGAGCAGAAAAGAAAAACTCAAGTACGCGCTTTCGTAGCAAAAGAATCTTATTTCTTCAAAACTTTCTCCTCTCCCATTGCGCCTGGAACTTAAAAGTTCATAAAGCTTTATTTTTGACTGCTTTTCCTTAACGCGCAGGTGAGGCTAACTGCAATGTAGCTATAGTCCTGTCGGAGAGGTAAAAGATTGCCGAGGAGCCTCATGATTAAACTCAAGTTGCAGTACGTCATGCTAAGCCCCGTAAGCGGCCTGATCCAATTTACAGAAATCCCCCCCCACAAGATGAGCCTGATTGTAAGCCGTTGCCAGGGGACGTAATTGGTTTGAGTGTTCACATGGTTGTGGCCACCTCCGTGGAACACACTGGGAGATGAGAGCTGACAAAGATCATGGACATGACAGCTGAGCTAAAATTGGAGCATACCCATACTCAGATATTGGATCCACATGTCAAACATGTTTTCACTTTAAGGGCCATTCCACCCAATGCGTGTCATTTCCGTCCCCAGGAAATTATATGTATAAATGTGGATGAAAATTAACTGTAAAATTAATTTTCTTATGGAGCAAAATGTCCTCCACAATGATCTGATTGAAAATGTTAAGATCTATTATGATAAGGATAAATAAAAACTACCTTGAACACTGAAAAAGCAGCATTTTTCACCTGTCCTCGCTCTATAACGTTACACTCTAGAATTAAATCTGATTGATAAAATCCGAAAGAAGTGAATGAGGTGAATCACCCTTTTCACCTCATTTCTAAGTTTGAAATGACTTAAAGGTAGGGTAGGAGATCCTGGAAAAATTATTCGAGCAAGCTACCTTTAAAAAATACACAATTCAAAAGTCCAAACCCCTTTCTTCAGACTTCCCCCCAAAGCCACGCCTCCAGAGCACAGGAACGTGCAAAGGGGGGAGGGACAAATGGCAGTTGAGTTTGATTGACATGTCACCTTCCAATCTTTTAGAACAGGCCGCTTAGAATGATTGTATGGTGGGTTTTTTCAGTCCTGTCCGTTCAATAGTAGACTGCAAAACTTTATTTTGTGTAAGAGCATTTAATTAATTGGCTGCAATCGGGGTGTAAAGGGGATTTTAAGCAAAATAGTAAAAAATGTTCCTGGAACAATTCTCCTACCCTACCTTTAAGTTGTTGAGATCAGTTTTATAATGTGAATAAATGCTAACAGGGAGCAAAGCTAATGGGCTTGACGTGATACTGACCCAGAAAGGAGGGAAAGGTATCTTGAAAGGGAATGAGGAAAATACAGGGAGGAAAAAGTGGAGAGAGACAAACCATAGGATCAAAGACGGAAAAGGTGTTCAGCTGCACCTCGTCACCCCTCCAGACACACCCCCAGCTACCATTGCAAGCTATAAATCCACAACCAGGCACTTCCAGGTCCAATTTATGAAATTGAAGGAGGCAACACAGTATATGTATCTGTTTCTTACAATGTAATAAGAGGTTTTCTGCAACAACCATGTTTAGAATGTAGTAGCTGATGAAAAGATAGAAGTGGCTGCATTACAGTATAAAATTAACTAAAATCTACTATCAGGTTGCAGAGTTTAATGTTACAGTACATTTTAACATCTGCAAAGTGTGTAATTAAGTGTTATGTTGACATGTTTTTTGACATCAATGTGATCTCAAGATCATATGTGATCAAGGGCAGAGAAGAAGCCAAAAAAACCCAGAAAAACCTTGAGAAACTAATTCAACAGCTACGTGGCCTGTTACAATTACAAGAAACTAGAAACTAGGGTCTAGAAAATTACAAGAAACAAGTCGGGCCCATGAAAAAGAATATGCACAAAAGTAAAAAGACAGATGAGACTCCTTCCACCAGCAGCCATTCAGAAAACTATTTTGTTTCATAAGGCTCTGCTGGAGGGCATCGGAAACAAATATAGAAAGCACCGGGGGGGGGGGGGGGGGGAGGCAAACCATTCCAAAAAAGGAAAAGTCAATTACAACGCTTGGCTCAAACTTCCTTGTGGTTTTCAAACGAAAGAGGGAAGAATAAAGAAA
>JBBBVU010000023.1:6659752-6671623 GCA_037177055.1 Atherinosoma microstoma | reverse complement strand
CCCCCCCCCCCCCCCCCCCCCCCCCCCCCCCCCCCCCCCCCCCCCCCCCCCCCCCCCCCCCCCCCCCCCACCCAAATAATTCCAAAACAGGAAAAGTCGATTACAACGCTTGGCTCAAAATTCATTGTGATTTTCAAATAAAAGATGGAAGAATAAAGAGAATATGAAGGTTATAGCTAAGCCTACCAAAGGAAGCGGAACAACACGCTTCCAGATAGTTTGATAAGCAAAGTGAGAGCTTTCTACACAAGGGATGACGTTAGTTGCACCACAACTGGGAAGAGGTAGAAAAAACAAAGAAAAAACAAAGAAAAAAGCAGAAACGGTTGTTTTTGGATGGAAAAAGTGTGCATGAAGTTTTTAGCTGAAGAGCAAAGCTCCATCTCTGCTCCTCTTCTGTTCCTGTTGTTCATTGTTCATTCCTTTTTTGTTTTTCTCTTAAAAAAAAAAAAAAACTTTTTTTCAATTATGTTTGGTTCATCATTTGTTCCCTTTTTGATGAATTATATGATAATGAAATATGATTAACTTGAGCTTTGGATCACCTGGAAATGAGAAATATGGCTTTGGATCTTTTAGAAAATACAACTTTTATATAAAAATATGGATTTCTTAGTAACAAACATTGATTATTTGAACATATAACCAATCAGTATATCAAAATAAACACTTTCTTGAGGGGAATATGAAGAAAAAATACATACATTTAGACTTTCATCATGAAATGGAGTGACCCTAAAAGCAAATAGTCTGAGTTAATGAAATATAAACATTTACATGCTTTGACATGTCAGACTTTCCTTTAAAACTCTCTTAAATAGTCTGTGGGAAACCATTATTACTCATTGCTGATTCATGGTTTTTAGATATTAGATATTAATTCATAATTTCTTGATAACAGCTTGCTAATAATTTTTCCTGGCTGCCATTTTATTCCAGTAATAATATTTTTTATATGTTAGTACTATAATAACTTTAATATCTTCTATAATCTGTTTCCTTGCTTCCCACTTTATCAGATAGACCTGAAAAATGAAATGCAATGGAGAATTAGAGCTAATAGTTAATGTCTATGACTTAATGCTCACTTGTTATTCAGTTAGGAAAACAGGAAACAGGTTTATGTGAATTTTTCCCAAAATTAATTGAAATGTATCCACAACTATTGACAAGTGCAATCAGCTGTGCCTCAGAAAGTAGTCAGATGAACAAAGACAGAAATACAGACACAAGAAACAGTGCTAAATAAATATACAAATACCTCTACTCCTATTAAATAAAACAACTTAAATTTTATGTTGATTTAAAAAAAAATCTTCATTATAATTTCCTTTTGGGGAATTATAACATGTTTAAACTGATACGTGTCAGTGTTGGCATTTGGAGAGAGGTTAAAGGCCAACCCACTCCCCCCCCCTGGAGCCATGGCAGATTGTAAATTTAGAATTTATTTCATTCTTCTCTTTCTTATTTCCTCTGGGAAACAGTGTTATGACCTTCATATTTTTGCTTTTTTGTAAAATGGTTAGTTGCTTCCGTCTGTATTGTCATCTTTTACATGGTCCATTTTTATTCTATTTCTCTAATTTGTCATTGATAAATAAACTAGTTGTGATCATTCAAGCCAATTTTATATCTATAGTTACAGCCGTTCTATTGTCATTGTTTAAATAGAAACCTCCATCTGTAAAGTTAGTTAAGGGCATTAACATTTTTTGCTAACATAAAAGGACACTAAACAGAACTATTTCCATGCTTATATAACACTTAATTAGTGACTATGGAATAAAAATAAACTGAGTCTCAACCAAGAAAGAAAGTCAGTGGGTCAGAGGTTTCCAGGACGACAAAGGCATCGTTAGGCTCTTTACTAGAAAGACTAATTTTATTAATTTACTTATTGAGGTTATAGAATAAATCTAATTTTCACAAATAAATACTTGAAAGGTCTCTTTTTTATGTTTGTGATCATAAATTCAGATTTTTCTTTCTATTAAATCATCACTAATATCAACAAACCAGAATTCCAGAAATTGCAGATTCCACTTCGCGGAAAGTATTTTCTAAATTTAGAAGTTCTTTCCAACACTGACAAGAACTCACAGTTCCTTCTCTAAAGAGATCAATTCTGTTGATGAGACTAACAGAATATTAGCTGCTCTAGTAATTGAGTTAGTATCCCGTAACAGTGAGCACCAACATTATACGTTCACGCTTTACTTTCCTGTCAAATAAATAATCCTGCAGATTACTCATCATGCAGGTCACACGTCACTGTGCTGGTATTGCTTGTGTTACTGGAAGATAAAGGCACCGTTTTCTTTTTGCAGGTTGCAGGATGTATGAACAAAAAGATTTTCAGGAATAAAACTAAACACATTTTGTGGACTTCTGGATGAGACTAATAAAGATACTTTAACTCCGGATTGCTGAGCAGAGAAAATGTGAGGGAATAGTCATGGTGGACTTTAGAAAAATGAGGATAGCATATACAATTGATCCATTTAATTTTATTTGTTTAGGCACACAGGAGGTCAACTTACAGCTGAAAATAAACACGTGAATGGATTTCTTAAACACATCTTAAATGTGGATTTTTATTTAAATACTGCAGCTTCAAGCTTCGAGAATAATGAAATCTAGTGACCTTCACAAAATTACAGATGTTAAATGTGCCTTTAGCAGGAAAGCAGTTCATGTGATTCTTAATTTGACACCTAAAGGCTTTAAATGTTTAATTCTACACGTCCCAGGTGGTTTTTCTATCTTCTTCTGGAATGAGAGACCAGTTTGGAGACGGAGTTCCTGCTGCGAGCCAGTTGAAGTCATCAACTTGAGACCAGTTGTTTCTGTCTCGATCTAGGCCAGACACAGAGAAGTCCTCGTCCAGAGAGGGATAAGACCAGGAGAATGGGGCGAAGCTCACTCCGCGGCAGTCTTCGATGATGGCCCGGCTGGTGACGTGCAGATACACCCGAGTGTCGGTGGTGTGGTGGGTCCGCAGCTGCTGACACGGGAGGGCCAGTGTACTGTCCCTGCAATGATCTATGAATACAGATGTAGACACTGGTCCACACAGGATCTCACAGCTGTCGATGTGTTTTATGTGCAACGTGCTGGGAGCCCCAAACAGACGGACCTTGCAGTTGGTGAGATGACTCAAAAGCACATCTCTACTCTGGATCTCCTCAGCTGTCTTAGACAGAAACTGGCCGTTCAGATGGGAGAAGCCACACTGCTCTGAGGCCGGAGCTCCATCCACCTTAGTGACACTTGAACCTGGAGGTGGGCCAATATCAGGGGGAGGTGTATCTGCTACTTGTGCGGGGACTTTATCTGCTGCTTTAGCGCGAGCTCGAAAGGCAAATTTCTTCTTAGGAAAAGCTTCTTCTCTGGTCTCAGCAAGGGATGCATGGAGCTTCTGGAGGGCAGCTTGGGCTTGACTTAGTTCATACAGAGTTAAAAACCTCATGCTGTCATTTAAAAACTTCTGCAGCGTCAATGTTTTGGCCGTTGCCTCCTCCAGCTTCTCGGCCACCACAGCCCGGTCAGCTCCGGAGCAGTTGGACAGCAACTCTTCGACACTTGCCCGCTCCTCGTTAAAAGTGCTGGAAAAATACTCGCCCTTTTCCTCCGCGACAGACTGACTCTGCTTGGCTTCCTTCCTCCGCTCGGCATCCTCTAACCTCACTTGGTTCCGTTTCTGGAGACGCTCTTGAATTTTGCTTGCACCGCTTTCGCCACTGAACTCATTTTCTTGGTTAATTTCTACCACTGCGTCCATGTTTGTACACCGACAGTCAATGCGGAAGTGGTGACGTCAGTTTTCTTCTTCGTGACTTTAATGCAAATTTAAGTAGATACTGCCACCTGCTGTATCGGCACGCGCACTTAAGATGCCACAAATAATCACCAAATGATTTATTCAAATATATCTGGTGATTATTGTTTGAAATGTGTGTGTTTTTAGTGTATGGGATGTAATTTATTTTTATGGACCAAATTTCATCCAGGTTTGGTTGGTATAATTTAAAAAATTAGGTCAATCACGGAATTTGATTTATAAATACTCCATTTTTTATATTTTATTTACAAAACATAGGCTTATTATATATATTCTACAACATTCAGGGTTTTTTTTGTGTACAATTGTTAGATATGCTTGTGATGAAATAAGAGCACTTACTGAAGAGTTTAATTTTTAATTGACTAAATTTAAAGGAGTAAAAAAAACACATTACTAATCATCACACACACAAAAAACAACAACAAAAAAACAAACAAAATCAAATGAAAACAAGAGAACTGATGTTTTGAAAATGTAAGGAATCCCTGGCAATCTAAGTGAAATTGTATTAAACATTTTATAACGATGATTATAGTAGTTATTTTTCACATAGAATTATTCTGACTCTAGTAGGGAATTTAAAAAGTAATATTAGTGTAATACTTATATATTACTTCTTATGGAACAGACAATATAAGTAGCTTTATTTTATGTAAACAGTCTTTTAAATCAGTTTTCTATGTACATTCCCTCCTTTTTTTGTTTTTTTCCCTTCCTCCTTTATGTTCTGTAGGCTAATGCATGTATCCTAATTATGGCAGAAAACAAATTATTTTTAAACAATAAAAAAATAACAAACAATTCCTTCACAAAAAGATGCCACGTTAGAATTAATGTAGTGTAATAATTTTAACCCATGTTTGTAAAAAAAAAAAATCCATTGTCATTAATTTTATTTAAATCTGTAATGTTATTCAGTTGCCTTAATGAAAGATGAGTGAGTGTTATTCAAATCAATTACTATTATACTACCATTGAGTATGATCTGAATTAATTGGTAAGAGCTCATAGTTACCTGAGCAACGTCAGCTAGGTGTGGCAAATACAGGCCCGCCCCCTACCGTCGGACATGATTAAGTCTAATAACATGGGTTATCTATTCTTGGGTGCAATGAAAAATATAATTATAATTCTTATAAATAAGAAAAAAATTTAATTTATCAATGAATTGAGCTTATTTGTATTTTTCCTATTGAAATGTATTGAGTCGCAAGGTGCCGTTGAGCACTGGTGATTTTGGTGTGTGCACTACCCCAACAACCCGTGCGGTGATGGCGAGGAAACCCCGTTGACAAGACACTGCTTTTTCATGACGGTGAGTTCCCCTTTGAGTGTATTATAATTTTGTGATAAAAATTTCAAGGAAAAAACACACACAAGCTCCTTCCTCCCTTCCTTCAGGGAGGGAAGAGAGTTTGAGCGGAGAGAAAAATCTATCCGAGACAGAACAGGGACAGTGAGAAAAAATATATGAGTGGGAGAAGGAGGAGGAGGAGAAGGAGGGGGGGAGCAAATTAAAAGTTGCCAAATGGTGATATTGGGTTTCAAGAGGAGTGAGACAGGAGTAAAAGGGTTTGCCTCTTTGAGTCGTCTTTATGTTATGCTAATCTGGATAAATATTTATGCCTCGACGCGGTTTTAGTCCTTTAGCCTTTTCGACGAATTCCAGCCGACGTTTTCCAAAACAGGCGTCGTCGGCATTGTGGCTAGCTAACCAAACAAACCCGAACAGGCCGATGTTTAACGCTTAAAATGTGGCGTCCAGCCCGGAGAGCGACCCGGACCGGGACCGGGGACCCGGACTGGTTCAAACGTCCAAATAGAAACCGTTGAAACCGTTTGGTTCGGCATGTCGATTCAAATGTGACGTTTTTCGTGTTGGCAGAGGAGCCGCACCGAGGACAAATGAAAGCCTCCCCAACAGAGACAGAGCACGTCAGCGACGACGGGCGTTTTTGTGCTGCTTCAATGCGATTATCATTGTGTCGATTCAGTCTATTTTTGGAAATTGTACTTTTCGAGCTGTTCAGTTCCCGTCTTTCTAAACCGGCGGTGGCTCTGTACAGCCCAAAAAAAAAAAAAAAAAAAGACAGCGAGCGTAGCTTTGGCGTCGCAGTATATTGTGTGCATGCTAGTGCGGATTTCGGACGGTGAATTTGAGCACATAAATGCTCAGAAACAATCTAGTGCTATAAAAAAACATTTGTTATTAAAAACTACGTTTAAAAAGTATATTTTGTTTGAACTCTAGTTCTGTTGAGCCAGATTTCTTTTGTTTTTGGGACACTGGACGCTGAACCCGGTCTGGTTCTTTTTTAGCTAACATAATTTGAGCTGAAAATGTAGTGCGCAGTTATGGACGTCAACTCGGGGAAATGTGGCTGAGATTATGGCAGTTCTTTAATTGTTTTGCTTCTACTTTCTGTCGATATTTGGAACTGTTTGCAAAATAAAAATGATCAGGCTTATCGTGTTCAAGGGTAGACACCGTGTCCTTTTAAACATTTTGCAACAACTGTTGAAGGACAAGGGAGTTTCGCAGCCTGTGGCCAGCTCTGCTACCTGGCAAATTTTACTCATTATTAGTAATACAGGAATTTGGACCGTCTGTGAGAGCTTAAGATATTTTTTAATAATTAATTTGATACAATTTAGTAAGTTATAACAGCTATTTCTATTTAGCAATCCAGTCTTCTTAGTTCTCCCTGATTCAAAGATGGAGGCTGAACGTGGTTCAGTCACAAAGACACCCCATGGCATGGTAACAGCCATTTTGTTGCACTGCAGTATTTACACAGACACACACAAACTCTTTCTATACACTGAATGAAATAAACTTGAATTTGAAGGACTTTATTTCAATCAAATGTTGGATTAGTGTCTGCAGGGACTTTAAAATTTCATGATATTCTGCCAGCATGTTTCCATATTTAAATAATAGCTACATTGACATTTGAACACTTACAGATCATTACTCCTGGATCAATGTGCATTTGTTCCCCTCCAATACAGCTGCGTCTTGTTGGCTGACACAATATAAGTAGAGATAAATAACCATTCAGTATATAAACGGAGCAGGGTGGAGTTATTTTCACTCAAATGCACATTTTCACTCTGCGCATATGAACAACAACCAATGTGGGACAGCAGAGGAGGGTAATGGGAGGGAGTTTGTGTCAGACTAGACAAGCCATTTGTAGGAGGAGGTGAAGGCCATCCTGTCCTTTCCTTGTGTACCCAATAAATGCTGTCTTTGCGTCCCTGTTTCATACACTCACTTTTTCTGTCTGACATACCTCGATCATCATTCTGAGGTTTTACTAATGTGGCTTCTCCCTCTGCAGCCCAGCCTGTTACAGGAGAGAGTGTTAAATAACTGAATCCATGATTCCTGCTGGAAATCTGTGAGTTTAGATGTTCGTATCAGTTAATAAGTTGTGAAAGTACACATGCTAAGCTTTCCCAGCTCAAACCTCAGTAAAAACAAGTCAGCAGTACACATGCTGCTCTGTTAAAGAACAGTACAATCCAACTCTCCCTTATCCTCACTTGCTATCCCTTCATACTCTTTCAGGTGTCATGGATGATGAGGACGATCGCCGTCTTCTGGATATATTAGGGTAAAAACAAAACCCCGGAGTTTACATTTCTGCATGACAGTTTTGCGAATCAGTACACGATCATTTGAGTTCACCAAGCAAATCATAACCTGACCACACAAGTTTGGTCACATCTTTTTAGTGTTCCTCTGAAGTCAGAACCTACAGGTCCATCAGAAAAAAAGATTATTTGGAATATTTTTTCTGCTTTTCTGGACATGTTGAGAAATTTTAGAGCCACACAAAAAATGTAAACAAATTGATTACAACTGTCTCATCAGCTTTTAAAGGTTTCTTCTTTATTGTTTTCAGTGATGTGGATGCACTGAATGACTATCTTCATGGCAGAAACAACAAGTCTGTGAGTGACAGTTGCGGAATACGTTCAACCATCTGATTTAATCTGACCACGTTCCTCAGATATGCGGCTTAATTGCATTATGTAACTGGCTTTTACTGCCTTTTTTTCACCACCAGATTGAAGAGGATGACGTGACAAATGCAGCTTATGGCTCAGATGGATCCTTCTTTGCTAACGACTCAGTGAGTGCACACATCCCTGATCCAACCAAAACATTGGACATCTTTGATGCAGGGTCTAACTGGACCAAATAACTTATGTATGTAGTAGAGTTTTAGATGAAGGGCCAGGTCAAGTTGGCTTGAAATGAACCTAAAACTAAATTAAAATTCTTGTAGAAACAGAAATTAATGAATAATAATACATTTCTGGTATCGACAGCTTGTTTATTAAGGTGAAAAGTATGCAAACATTATGCAAACATTGCCCTTTGTTTTGATATCTCCTTTAGACTGGCTCCAATACTGGCCTCAAGGATGGTTCTTCAGTGGGGGACTTTGGTGAGGACACAGCTGGGGCAGGCCTCCAACTCTCCAGCAGCCTCTCGTTTATTGAGGATGAATTGGGGGCTGGAAGCTCCCCTGAAGGGGTGGATCTCGGAGGAGAGGACCAGCCCTTCGACATCCTCCAGAAGTCTCTCCTGGAGGCCGACATCACGGAGCAGACGCTGGCCCAGGAGGCCTTGCTGGACTCCCAACCTGCTCCCACTCTTGTGCAGGCTTCGGTTCCCTTCTCCTCTCATATGGTCTCGGGGGGTTATGGAGGAGGGGTGGTTACCACGGCGACAGCTGCTTTCCCAGCTGGTCAGGTGCTGCAAGGAATGAACCCGCTGCCTAACGGCTCTGCCCAGCATATCCAAGTGTTGGGCTCGTTTGGGGCGAGTGGCGGCGTGATGACTCTGAGCAACCTAGAAAGAACTCCACAGATTGTGTTAAGGCCAGGGGTGCCTGTCGGTCCAGCTGGTACAGCAACGGGGGGCCAGGTGTTTGCCCCTACCCAAGGGCAGGTAGGCCAGGTTGGCTTACCTTTCAAAAATATCCCCCTTCAAAACATCATCATCCAGAGAGGCCCTGGTGGGACCCAGACTCTTGTTAGACCAATCCAGCCTAAACCCCTCCAAGCTGGGGCTCAGACTGTCTACAGCCTTGGTCTCCAGCCCACTGCCACCTCTGGGTCTAATATCGCTAACGCTAACACTGCTGCTCCTGCTGGACAGTATGCAGCCAATGGCTCTATTGTGGTGCAGCAGCCTCTGGAACAGCAACAAGCGCAGGGCCAGACAAATGTACAACCCGGACAGTTCTTACTACCCAACTCTTTGGCGCTCACTCCGTCCAGCACCATCCAAAATGGCCCCGCCGACCCCACCTCAAATGCCCTAATTACCAGTCAAAACACAGTGCAGATTGTTGGGCAGAACTTCACCGCAACAGCGGGAGGCCAGCTAATTTTGAATCAGGGAGTAGTGAGCGGGAGTCAGGTTGGAGGGACTGTAACTCAGACGTGGACAGGGGTCTCTGCTGCAAGCTCCACCCCTGGGCAGACGTCATGCGCTCCCGGACGGCTGACTCTGATCGGCCCAGCTTCCACGGGAATCGGCGGTCAAGGTCAAGCATCAGCTTGTGCTGTGCAGCGCCTTCTAGTGACTCAAACTCCAAACTGCACCTCTCTGTCGCCTCTACCTGGCAACGTGATGCAGGAGCAGCAGGACTTCAGACAGGTACGATTGCATCCATCATTTTTATTCTGTCTCTTTGCTGTAAACTCCAGTCTGACCAACAGCACTTTATTTTTCAGAATTCCTCTTCACCTGCTTTTAAAACGGCAAAACTCAGTATCCACGGTAACCAAAGTTTTTTTTTTAAATGTATATTATGTTTCTATGTTGTCTGCTGCACTTTGACCTTTTTTTGTTGTGTTTTGTGTAATCTCTGTGAGCAGTGACACAAGATTCAACACTAAACTCCGAGGTATGTCGGGCACTTATTTCATACGCCTCTGGGAAATCTGAAGGTAGAACAATCTAATTAAAAAGAAGCCGGTGATATGACAACTTTGGGTTTTTCGTACACTTTCTCCTAATAGGTCAGTGCTCATAAGAGGCCTGTCGTCCCACTGCTTACAAAAGGAGAAACGTGAGGGTTTTTTATTTTAATTTTTGTTATTTATATATTTTTTTTAATGAGTTTGATTCTATTTTAACTATCAACTTTTCCCCCTGTAACTTAAAAAGGATTTTACAACAACTGAGGAAGGATCACATTGCAGTTCAGACTCCAGATCGACGGAAGTTCACCTCAGTTGATGATACGCTGCTAAGACTCCTCCCTTACCACGTGGTCCAGGGGGCTCCCCCGAGCCACGATGAGTTCACAGATGGTACGGCCTTAAAAATGACCAGCTTATCTCTAGATCTTACAGGAAGTCAGATAATTTAGTGCCCAAGTGTTTCGAGGAGAGGTGAACGTGAAATGACATTTGCCTAAATATTGTTTTATGTTTTAATCTTTCTCAGTGGATGAGGAATTTGAGGCAGTTGCATCTCAGGTGCTGAAGAGGACCCAGGCCATGGTGAACAAATACAGACGACTACTGATGGTAGAAGCAGAGGTCAGTACACGCTTGCTGTTGTTAGGCTAAATCGATTCCTCAGGGTTTTATTATGTTGTTGAACTTAAAACCTGAATGTTACACAGGAGTTAAGGGAGCTTTGATGTGAAAGGCACCAACTACAGCTTTTCAGAGAGTTTTATCGTCTACTATAAATCTCATTTTCTCAGTAGCGTTTAAGTAGAGTGAAATCGGGAGTCAGGTAATTATTTGGTCATCTTTGAGGGTTTCGCTGGCTAATAGGGAACTCATGCTTTCATTTATCTTGAAAATCAGCTTTGATAGGTTCAAAGCTTCCCAGTGATCGCCGTGTAATCAGTCCTTTGTACATTTTTAGAGGTGTGGATAAAGCAAATTTTCCAGTATAATCTTTCAAAAATTCAATCATGTTGTCCTTGTGCTGCTCGTCTTTTTAATCTAATATATAGTTTTTCTGAATGGAGAGAATCCAGGAACATTTGTAGCTGGTGTGAAGAGCTTCCATGGCTACAAATAATTAGGTATACACGGTAAGACCTGGTAGATTCACACACTGGTTAAGATGACAAAAATATGTCACACAAGCCTCTTCGGCCGAGTGGACACAAACCATGAATATTTGGATTTATTTGGTGGCGTATTCTCAGGTCTTCTAGAAACTAGCTGCAGGTTAGCATGTTGATTTCCAGCCTGTCTTCAGCCTTTAAAGGACAAAGTAGCTCAGCCTTGAGCCAATTTCACACTACAACACTTTTGTGTTGTCAGATAGTTGTTTTGTTTCTACTATACAACAAAAATGTTTCTGTCACGTCTTGGAGTTTTTAGATCTGAGATGGTTCACACTACACGTGATCTACACCAGGAGGTTACACACTGCTGTAGATTACTGGGCCGGCTGTAGCTCAGGAGGAAGAGCAGTCTTTTACCAACTGGAGAGTTGGGGGATCGATTCCAGGCTTCCCCTGACTACATGTCCAAGTCTCCTTGGGCAAGACACTGAACCCCACTTTGCCTCCCGATGTGCCTATCAGTAGGGGTGGGAGAAAAAAATTGGTTTCACAGAAATCTCGTGATTTTTTTGTTTCACGATTTTTAAATTGATTGTTTTTTTGTTTAAAAAAATTTGTTTTTTTTTTCAAAAATAAAAATGTTTTTTTCTTCTTTTTTTTTTAAAACATTTTTTACTCGTCTTGTCAGGCATAACAGCAAACAGAATGATGGTCTGGCTACTGTGTTGGGTTTTCCTAATTAAACTTTATGAAAAAAAAATTTGCAACAAATTTTTAAAACAAAAAGTATCGAAGAATCGCAAGAATAGCAATTCAAATCGAATCGGAACCCAAAGAATCATAATAGAATTGAATCAGGAGGAAAGCATATGGTCCCAGCTCTACCTATCAGCAGTGTTGGGAAAGTTCACTTTCTACATGAACTAGTTCAAAGTTCAGTTCACACATTTTAAAACGAACTAGTTC
>JBBBVU010000023.1:6641868-6654498 GCA_037177055.1 Atherinosoma microstoma | reverse complement strand
AACAATAATTTCCCTCAAAGGGATAAATAAAGTATTTTTCATTTCATTTCATTTCATTTCATTTCATTCATTTCATTTCATTTCATTCATTTTGTTGCTTTCTTTCTTACTGCATATTAACTCATTGACTGCCAACGACGCCATTTGGCAATGGCAATGGCTCTGAAAATGGCTGGCAGTCAATGAGTTAATAACTACATCCACTCACTGACCACTTTATTAGGTATACTGTGGTATTATTAACAGGTTGGACCCCCTTTTGCCTTCTAAACTGCCTCAATTCTTTGTGGCATAGATCCAGAAGGTGTTGGAAACATTCCTGAGATTTTGCTGGATACTGACATGATAGCATCACAAAGATGCTGCAGATTTGTCGGCTGCACAGCCATGATGAGAATCTCCCGTTCCACCACATCCTAAAGTTGTTCTAGTGGATGGAGATCTGGTGAGTGTGGAGGCCAATGGAGTACAGTGAACTCATTGTCATGTTCAAGAAACCAGTTGGAGATGATTTGGGCGGCTGTAGCTCGGGTGGGCGGCTGTAGCTTGGGTGGATAGAGCAGTCGTCTACCAAACAGGAGGTCGGCGGTTCGATTCCCCCCGACTACATGTCGAAGTGTCCTTGGGCAAGACACTGAACCCATACACTGCCTCCCGATGTGCCTATCGGGGGTATGAATGCTTGCACCAAGTATGTTACAATATAGGTAATATAGGTGCTGTATGAATGTGATGGGTGAATGGGTGAATGAACATGTAGTGTCAAAGCGCTTTGAGTGGTCACTTGACTAGAAAAGCGCTATACAAGTACAGTCCATTTACCATTTGAGCTTTGTGACATGGTGCTGGGAATAGTCATCAGGAGATGGGTACACTGTGGTCATAAAAAGGATGGATACTCAGTAGGCTGCTCGGTTGGTACTAAGGAGTCCAAAGTGTACTGGGAATATATCGCCCACATGATTACACCACCACCATTAGCCTGAATTATTGATGCGAGGCAGGATGGATCCATGTTTTCATCTTGTTCTGATGCTCAGTTTGAACTTCAGCAAGTCATCTCGACCATATCTACATGTCTAAATGCATGAAGTTGCTGCTATGTGATTGACTCATTAACTTTGTATTAACAGCCACTTGAACAGGTGCACCCAATAAAGTGGCCGGTGACAAAACCTGTCAAAAGAGAGAATACGGTTTTGTTTTTAAATATCAGCAAATCTGCTCCCCAAAAGGAATGAAAAATATCCAGCTAATATCAGTTCTGAAGGGCATTTGTTTCGCCTCCAGATCACAGGTGGTTAAATCCTTCCAAAGCGGCCTGTTAATATGGCTCTAGATTAGAAAGACGAGTGCATGGAATACTTTCCTTGTTGTCTTAAAAGCCAGATCAGTTAACATAAACTGTTGCAGCTGTATTCATGTCGGCTGTGTGTGATACTGACCTCTCTGCACCATTTCCACAACATCTCTCGGACGACTGGGGGTTCTGCAGGCCATCCACTCGGGTAACTCCCTCAGTCTCACCTGTCCAACACTCTGCTGTGTCGGTGCTCCTGCAGATCATGAACACCCAGAAAAAAACAAATCAATATTGACAGAAAAATACACACTCTTATAAAACATTCACAGGTTCAATAACTAGGCTTATATTCAGTTACACTGACCTGCTGTTAGCTTTTCTGTGGCTTTTTGCTTCCTGACCTCCAGCTGCGACTCCTTCCCAGGCAGACTTTGTGTTGGAGGGAATTGAAGAGGGCTGGATAACTGGTGGAGGGGTGGTGATATGGAGAGGAGCCCTGTCATGTGATGTTCCACCTTCGGCCCTTTATTATTAAAGCTGACTGTGCCTGGAGCGGGTGTGGCTCGCCACGCCTGGGATGAATCATTTGCAGAGGGAAGGTAAGCTGCAAGAGAGGTTGGTTCGAGCTTAGGAGCGCCATCATCTTGCAGAGGGATCAAAGATGTTTGCTTAGACTTCTTCCGAACTGACTTTCCTTCTGTCTGTTGTGAGGCGGTGCTGAGCAGGTTGTCTGACAGGACCGTTGGTGTGACCAAGCAGCTAGCAGCATCTCCCTGGTTCTCCACTGCAAGTGGGATTGGACTGCTGCCTAGGTTGTCAGCAGCTTCAATGTGGCTCAGGATGCTCGACTTGCTGGACTGACGGCGGGTGTTAGCTCGGCCTAATGTAGCTTTAACATCTTGAAGAGTGACCTTCACCTGCTGACCGCTTCCCGTTTTGAAGAACGGCTTATTCACAGATGGGTCTTCTACCTCTCCCTCACTGTCCTCCCAGAAGTTACCTTTTGCATGGGGTCTCGCGCTACTTTCATTCACTTTAGAGTTCAAAAAGTTGGAAGTATTTTTGCTTGTGGAAAGAGCCTTCTTTGTCTTTGATGCCTTCTTTTTAGGAGCATCTTTAGGTTTGGTGTCTGCAGACAGAGGGGTAAGACTGGCATCTTTTGTTGAGACTTTAACTGGGTTATAATTGGTCTCTGGCTCTAATCCCTTTGTTAACTGGTCCAACTTTGCAGCTTCTAGCAAAGCACGCAGACTCTTCTTTTTTGGCTTAGAGGCAGTAGGAGACAGAGGTGGAGATGAAGACAATAAAAGAGTGGCATCTTTGATCTGACCAGCCGGCTGCTGCTGCTTCTTCTTGGTTGATGGTGAAACTGATGACAGTGCAGCATTTGGTTGTGTTGATGACAGCAGTGGTTCTGATGAGGACACACTCACCTTTCCAACTTTGTCTGCATGGAGGTTTGTTGGCACTGATGATGTCTGTGTGGATTTCTTTCCCTTTGCTGTTGCTTTGGGCAGGACTGAAGCCAGCAGAGAAGATGATGTCAAATTGGCAGTGACATCCTCTTTGTTTGGAAATGTTTTGGAACTTGCAGCTGCCTTGCAGTGTGGCAGGTGAGTCTTCAGCCTTTTGTATGTTTTCCCACAGAATGGGCAGACCTCTGTGGAAACCGTGACAGGGAACAACGCTCATATTTAGATAAAACAAGTTCAGCAAGGTACTGACATTCATATGTTTGAGTAGTTAAGAAGTACAGGGCTACCATATGCAGCTATTCAAAATAAATAAATAAAATTAACAAGCATCTAAACTGATGAACATGTCAAAAGTAAGCATAAAAAAGGTATTTATCAATTTTCTGATTGTCCCATTAAGCTCTAAACCTATGACGCTTTAAAGTAGCATTGTTTATTTCCCATTTATGGGCTAGCCTAGCATTTTTGTAAATTTGCCTCAACAAAACAACAACGTTTTTCTTAATTCAACGCGTGATTAAGTGAGTAAACAAAAATATGCGCAGATATAAATGACGTAGGTTATGATAAAATCACGCGATATCTCTGGTTTTCTAAACTTGCGGAGTTTTGTGACACTTACCGGTGCTCATTTTGCGCATTTAAACGGCTGCGCACGTGAAGGCATTTTCCAGAACTTTAAAGCAGGAAAAAACAAAACCACCGACAGAACCACTATAAATGTTAAAAGTAAAAAATAATCACAAAATGAATTAACAGCGGTGTCACATTTAAGTACTTTTCGTTGGGTAAGTTTTCACGCTCAGGGTCATAACAGAATGCACTGGGCAGAGAGAAAGACCCCTGTGTTAGGTAGCGCGTGTGGAGCCTGAGTATAAATCACAAAAATAATCGCGCAATTATATGTAAATGATGTCTTTGGGCTTAAATTGTTGCTATTTTAATCAAGGACAGATAAATAAAGGGATTAATAACGGTGCAGCCTGACAGTTGGACGTCTTGTGTGAACATGTTGGTTTTTGATCAGTAGGTGTGGTCCCTTGACTGTGGAGAGTTGAGATCAGAGCCATATAATGACATTATAGCACTCTGGTTGAGATGATTCACCCCGCCCTACTTCCGTTTTTGCGTAAATCCCCAAATTTACCGACAAACTTTTAGCTACGTGAAAAAAAAAAAACCAAAAGAAAAACAGAAACGCAAATAATATTGACATTGATGTTAGTGACAGAGACGATCTGGAGTAGGGTTTACTTTATTTTTCTGAATGACACATTTTATTGACTGTAAAACAGTTTAAATCCTCATCTCGTATCGTGATTCTTCTCTGCGGTCTGAATGTATTAATCAGTATCACTTGAGTTTATGTAGGACAGGAAGTTTTGCAACTCCACACAATGTTAGAGGGGGAAAAAAAGGTTAGGACAATAATATAGATAGATGACCTTGCAGTATAAGATAACATATTTTACACAACATCTGGTTCAAAATAGAAAGTAATAGAAAATGGTGAAACACACAAAGTGGTCCACTGGCACAGAGGTATTAGTGAATAAAATCCCCCACCAAGACATCAAGGTGAGGTTTTGCATCATCATGAATCTCTTATAGAGTCATTTTGGCCCATTATGTGTCACATTTTGCTTTGGAACAATTTTATTTTTAGGGCTATTACTTTGTATTTCTATCATGGGTTTTACATGTCAAATCAGAGTGACAGTATTCACCGTGTAGGAGAATCTGTCCATTTACAACCTTCACTTTATCCTGTTGGACCATCTTATTTTCCAATTCATATTTTATTTGGCATGTCCTAAAATCTTTTTTTTTGTGCCAGTTTTGTTAAACATGCAAACATATATGCATCATAATTCCTAGAATAAACAAAAAGCAAAATGTCATTAGAAAAGTGTATTTATTGAGGGTTAGAGTGGGATGAGAATGAATTTGAAAAGGTGATGAAAAACAATTAAACAAAATGACATCTACATCAAAAGGTCATCTTCATCAGTAAAGCAGTGATTTGAAAAAAAACAAACAACAAAAAAACATCCAGAATGGAAAAAAAAAGAGAGGCATTTCTACATCCATTTACATATAAGGAGATAAACCTGAATATTATTTACATGGCAACAGATTAACAGTATTTACAGAGCCAGGACTGGAAGCGAACTGAAGCTCTTGAGAGGCTCATTTCTGGAGAGAGAAAAAAAAAAACAAAAAAAAAAAACACCCGACAGACTGTTGATGTTAGCAGTCCTCAGAAAGCACGTGTGATTTGGCAGAGAAGCAGAAATTTTTAACAGTGCCTGGAAATTGTCCTCTAACGAAGATTGGCCCTCTATGGAGTACAGTCACTGACAAAAGTATTCAACTCCAGTAGTTTTTTTGTTGTTGTTTTGGGTCACATTATTTCTACAAAATCATGATGCAATCTAAAGGAAAAATCCAAAACGATAGGAAAGGAAACGTTCAATGTTTTTTTTTTTTTTTCAAACATGCTCTGAGTGATAATTCAGTGCCAGTACAGATATTCTCACATGATGGGTTACAAATGACCACAACAATGTTGTTTACAGTATATTCAAAACAATCATAAGAAAATTTTTGTACAATTATCAACAAGACATTCAAGATTCAGGTAAAGAGGGGAGGTCTGTCCCTTTACAAGATATCTAAATCAGAGATGAAAACAAAGACAGACAGAGGGGCGTTCTGGGACAACGTAAGCAGGATGCAGATTTAAACACCCAGCGAACGGTGTGAAGGTCTGACTGAGTCCCTCCACTGCAACCCAGATCAAAAATTATTTAATTAGTTCACTAACAATTACATAAGTATTAACACCGGTTTTGATTCAACCCTGAGAAAACAGTGGACTGCATGTTCACTCACTAGCACATATGCTTAATGTGCCAAAGTAATCTTTTTACCCTCTCAAATCACCAAAAATAAGGATACATATGGAAACTTGCATCTTAAATCATCTTATTAAAGAAGCTAAGATTTACTTAAATTCTAAAGCGAGATTTGAACAATGATTAGTTTTCAAGAAATTACACAAAAAGGTTCAGTCTTGTGGTTGCGCCCTCTTCTTGTAGTTGTCTACAAGGTGCCAGTGCTGGAGTTTGTTTAAACGTCTAATTGTTCCGAGCGCTTTCGTGATCCACGGCCCTTTACCAGGTCCTCGTCCTGGCAAAATTAGGCTCTGTGCCGACAGCTAAAACCTGCTGATCTGAAACCAAGACAAAGTGATGCAGCAAAGGAGGAATGGCAGTACAGTGCGAGGCAAAAAAAAAAAAAAAGACAGCTGTGCAGTCTTTGGATCATTAACAAGTTAACAAATCCTCCTTTAGTCTAACAAGGCTGGAAAACCATGTCAAAGCAGCACTGGTGAGTAAAATGGGAATATTGGATTGAATTTGGATTAACTGAATTCAATGCTTGGACACAAACTGGCCAAACAACGCCGGCACAGACGACTGATTTACAGTTAAATCTGCTTTACGTGTCATCTAAGCAGTACTTGTTTCACTGTGGTTATTTCCTGTGTTTTTTGTTGCTTTACAAGATGCATATCTGAATTAGAAACCATTCATCTGGTTTGTCAAAAGTTTTGCTGACTTCCACTGGTGCCAGTACCGGCACCCTGAGAGTTGAAAAGCCCCAGCAGGTCATGTATTGTGAGGCAGAGGACGAAAAACAGCACGGATCAGATGTTATCCAAGATCCAAACCAGCTTCTTGTCTTTCTATATTACCACAGTCTGCCCAAATGACTTGTTCCCCAATCAGATCCTGAACTAACAAGAGGGCCAACTCTTCAAAGAGGAGAGTAAAAACTAATATAAAAATGTCTGAAGAAGAACGGTGACATCTATCTGATTCTTCAGAGGCTGGTCTCTCCCAAGTCCTCTTCGGGTACGAAGGGGGGGGGGTGGTTTGTCCCTATTCAGGTCCTCTATTTTTACAGGTTGTCAGGGGTCATTGGAGCATGAGCTGCTTGAGGTTGTCGTGGAGGATGGTGTCCTTGACGTCCCGGAACACCAGCCTGATGTTCTCCGTGTTGATGGCCGTGGTGAAGTGGTGGTACAGGGGCTTCTGCGTAGCGTCGCGTCTCTTGGCCCGGAAGCACTCCACCATGAAGGCCTGGATGTCTGGCAGGCTGTGCTCCGGCCCGGTGTAGTCGGGAAAGTAGTCCTTAAGCGGAACGCTTTTCACCTTCTCCTCCAGCAGGTCCGTCTTGTTGAGGAAGAGGATGATGGAAACGTTGACAAAAACGCGGTTGTTGACGATGGTCTCGAAGATGTTGAGGGATTCACGGAGCCGGTTGGTCTGTCTGTCCTCCATCAGCACCTGGAAAAGACGACGGACGGGTTAAAAATGTTTCTGCGCGAGTCAAATGTTAATAGGGTAACAAAACCATCAGACTTTAACTGAGCCAGGGACGGAGCTTTAACTTGTTCTACATTCATTTATTGCACATGCTCAGACGTAAACTCCAACTGAATATGGTTCACAGGAAGTACAGAATAACCCGTTTTTATACAAAGACCATCAAGCCCTAACACGATGCATCACACAAGTTCAAGCTTGTGAGCTACAGGTGGCAATGTTTGCTCGCTCTGTTTAATACTGCCTTAAATCATATTTAGTGTAAGAACAGTGCCTGGCACTGTCCTCTGGCAGCTTAATGCTACATATGTGACTGTGCTGCTTCATTCATTTCATCAGCTGGGGGGAATATTACGGTTGTATTTGATATGCAAAGACAACAACTGTATTACACCGTTTACTGACCTGACAACAGCTGTAAAATGTTCTTTTAAAAGTACTTTTTTTTTAAAAATTTCTAACTATTAAAACGTGTTTACAGCAGAAAAGCATATGATGTGCATAATAAAAGAAAATATAAAGTAAATAATTGCTTTTAGATAATTTAACTGCTTAACTATTAGCTCTCAACCTCAGATGTGGGTTCAATGACAAAGACGATCACTCCACTAACTGGTTAAACTTATGCACATGGAAGGTGCTAGATCTATGCTTTCTTTAAAAAAAAAAACAGCAACAAAAAAACAGCATAATGCAAAATAAAAAAGCTTGTCTAGTATAAAAATAACTAAAACATGCTATCGAAGTACTCGACTTGAACTGCCACCAATGAATCAATGTATAAGAAACAACCATGGCTGGTGTCTACGCTTGGTAAAGTAAAAATTGTTGACGGTTGTTGGTAGACCTCGGCAATCCATCCAAGCTTGTGGTTAGCAACAGAAGTATCGAAAACCCAACAAACCGTGACCCAAAAACCGAGCTTTAAATAACTAATGTTTAGATAAGCCATGATGAAAAATAGGCCAACCCACTGTTCATGCCCACAAGCTGTGGTTTTTAAATGTAAACGGTTTCTTTCATAGTTTAAAGGTGGAATTTATGCATTTTTTTGTGACTTAGAAGAAGAAAAGAGGAACGTCAAAGACAAAAACAGATGGAACAACATGAAACTTAACGGTGATGCCTAAATGCTATCAAAGCCAAATATCAAGTGCATGTGATGACATGAGGTTCACCTGGTCGTATTCTGAGGACGAGACGAGGAAGAGGATGGAGGTGACGCAGTCGAAACACTCAAACCAGCGCCTCCGCTCCGACCGCTGCCCCCCCACATCCACCATCTTGAAAGGAACATTCTTGATCTCAAAGTCATATTCGTGGATACCCTTGGTGGGTTTCCGAGCCAGCAGGATGTCCTGTTGACTGGGAAGATAATCCTGCAGGAGAGGCACGGAATCTTAGTCAAACAGCACAAATTTTGTCCAGGTTTGATGGGAAATTCACGTGAAGGAGAGACACTGAGACAGGTTAAAGATGTTTCTCCTGGGAACATAAAACCTCTTATGAGTCATACAATCGAGACATATCAGGTTTTCAGTTAACCTTTTGTGCAAACTTGCATTTTACCAAAAAGAGATTCCTGGTAATGATGGATTATCTCTTTTCAGAGAAAACTGAGGAGAGAACTCATCCCTGACCAGACACCAGTTTGATGCAGGTTTCAATCATACTTAAGTGAAAGATCAGAAAGGTTTAGAACTACATACTTGTGGGTTTTGAGGAAATCAGAAGTTTAAAAGAAATTGTGATTTTTTCCCCCTTTAAAATAAATCATAAGGCTGCAATTTTACCTTTCAGAAAATAACCACTCATCAAATGCACTATTGTAAAGGTTAACCAAACAGACCGGTTTACTTCCCTGTTTCTACAGAAACAAGATAAGACACTTGGGAGTTTAATCTAAGGTAAGCTGTTCCTATGGACATCGTTAGAATCTTTTAGAATGATGCTTTGTTTTTGTTTTGATGTGTCCGGAATAAAGATGAAATTAAGCCAGTATTTTTAAGTAGTATATAAGCCTTCAATAAAACAGTTAATAAGAAAGTATAATGTACTTGGAAATTTAATTACGTGAACTAAATTTTCCTAAGTACAACTCCTCCTGTGGGAACCCGTACGATGATTAATGACTATATAAAAACACAGTTGGACCCTAAATATGTCTATAAAGAAAAAATTGTGACAAGTGTTATGTTCCTTTTTTACTAAATTAAACCTACTTATAGCCACTTCTAACTTCATTATAATCTCTTCTCTTCTAAATTTCTTATAACATTGAAACATTTATGAGTGGGGTTGACTATGTGGAAAGCAATACTGGTTGCTGACAAGAGGACGGTTAAAAACCAACAAATTACAGACACATTTGTGCCGGAAAAACCGTGATTGGGCAATGTTTGTTAGTTATGTTTGAATTAAGAAATTTAGTGCATTCTCTGTTAACTTAAGTACCTAATTTGATCAGATGGAAGAGAAAATAACAAACAAAAAACAAAAAATTATACCTTTTAATGCATTATTTTCTCCTTATTTAATAAATTCCAATATGACCAGTTTGCCAAAAAAAATCCCCAAAGATTTTTGCGATATGTACGAAGGTAAAAAAAAAAAAAAAAAAGTGGTAAAAATTAAGCTTAGTAGTAAATTTTCTTATTAAAAAGGAGCATCAAAGGAGGATATGAGACAGTACCATCAGGAAACTTAAAACGTAAATGGTTCAAATGTGTATATAAAGGTTATTCAGGGATCATTATTAAGCATTTAAATGCCAAAAACAATGCTTTATTTTGTTGGTTCTCATAATCACAAGGTTTATGAAATGTAAGTATGATTGCAGGGAATTGTAGTATTTCACAGCCTTGTAGCCTTTATCTAGTTGTCCTTTTCTGATCTGAAAATCCATTACAAAAGTTCCTTTGCACTTGGATCTAAGTTAATTGAAGCTTTCCTGATAAAACATCTGCACCGGCTCCTGTAAACAAACATCCAAGTTCCTCGTCAGCCGACTTTACAATTGTCTGGACACGTTGCAATATTAACTTTAACATGTACACGTCCCGATTATAACAATAAGCATAGGCAGAAACAACTTACCGGCTCGCTGAGCTTATCCAGATTATCCAAGAAATACTTCACTGACTCACCCTGCGACAGGACAGAGGAGGAATTTCTGTTAATTTGACACCATTTATTACTTTATTTCATTATTAAAAGACACAGTTTGAATGCATGATGCATTCACTATTATTGCTTTCAACAAAAGCCATTCATCAGTGGAAATGCCTCATGAGAAAATCTCTCTCTAGTTCTAACACACACACACACACACGCACTAACAGGTAATCTGTTTGTTTTTTTTCTTTCAAACTTGAGCAGAGTTCAAGCAGGATGCAAAATTATTTGGTACTGAAGTAGACACGTGTTCGTAAGTGTGTCTTTGATGTATGCAGAAGTGTGGCTGCGTTTTGAGAACAGGAGCTTTTTTTTTTTTTTCCTTCCCTAGACTCTTCTGACGTCGCTTTTGTACGGTTTGTGCAAGTCCAGACAAGGGGCCGCTAAGACTGTGAAGCATTCCTTTATCTGTGAATATACATGTGGGTCCTGCTCAACGTAAACCAAAAACTAGCTCCTCTGTCTCACAATGTAAAACTGGACGATTTGCATGTATTTTGCATTCATCCCTCAGTGAGCAAACATCCTTGTAATAAACTAAAAACTAAACTGGTACCAG
The DNA here is from genome assembly GCA_037177055.1 of Atherinosoma microstoma. Classification (NCBI taxonomy): domain Eukaryota; kingdom Metazoa; phylum Chordata; class Actinopteri; order Atheriniformes; family Atherinidae; genus Atherinosoma; species Atherinosoma microstoma. Next base: position 6,643,593 of record JBBBVU010000023.1, on the reverse strand, counting down.
TGATTGGGCTGCATTTCTGTACTCATGCTATGTGCTTGCCATTTCCTCCCCATCACAAACATCTGATCTCACCTTTTGATCTTTAAAAAGGAAAAAAAAAAAGAAACAAGAAAAAAGTAACCTGGCCTGAAAAACCTGCGAGTGTAAGTGTGTGCGCACGGCTAAAGATTACACGAGGGCGGAGCAGGATGGTGTGCTGCCGCTGCTAAAGCCTGAGAAAGAGGAGCTACCTTTCTGTGAAGCCAATTTTAATTCAGGGCCACAACTCTGACTTCGCCTGAGTAAAGACGATCAAATCTCAGGGGAACGGTGGTTTTGAAATCATCAAAAATCTGTCACATAAAAAAAAAAAAACAAAAAAAAAAAAAGGAGAAGAGAAACCAGAATAGCAATCATTATGATTTCTCCCTGCTCATTTATGAGCCACGTAAGCCCCTGAAGTACGCATTAGCACACTGAAAATAAAACTGAAAGATAATATGTGAACAACCTGCGGTGATCGGTGAATTTCAGAAGATGTGGCTTGATGTTACTTTGATCTCAAGTGACAGAGTGAAAATATGGATGGTTGAATTTAAAAACTTGGTGGACCTGTGTTCCAGGAAGTGACAAAAGCCAGTCAGGTTGTACATTTACTTTGAAAGATCATTTAAAAAAAAAAAAAAAAAGCCTGAGGGAACATGTGATTTGAGATGCAAATACACCAAACGGCACAGACAAAAGACAATGAGTTGTATCTATGGGCAATGGAACAAGCTGGTCCTCACCAATGGAAGCTGAAATCAGGTTTCACCTGCATTCATTTCCCTCGTGCGCATTAGAAAAGGAAAATGGAGAAACTTGAGCAATAATGCAGTTTTTTTTCTTTTCCGACAAGCTGTTTGGGGTGTTAGGACAGGTATAAACATAATATGAATCACTTTTGATGTACCAAACATGTTTCGGCCTGAACATGGTTTTTTTTTGTTGCTAAAATTGATCTACATGCAGTAGCATTTTGCTGCCACTAGGAGGCAGTTTGAGGAATATGTGGAACAACCTGATCTGTGGGCTGCTATTGGTTGTGTTGGTGCTGTTGTTGGTCCTTTAGCTTTGATGAAGACGACCGGAATCAAACACACGCTTTTCCATTCTTTATCATTTTTGGCACGTCATCTTCTTTGTGACGGAATAAGCCCTTGCTGTACGCCTCCTGCTTCGAGCTAACTTACAACCAATCAGCACACAGCCAATGACTGTAAAATGAATGGACAGACTCTCCGGGAGGTTTGTGAAGAGCTGAAAAGAAGCTCATTGGGAGGTTCCAACAGTCGCCATCTTAGCAACGTAACGAGTCTCGTAACTCCCGGAAAACCCAGAAATGGGCAACAAGGAGGCGCTGAGAGGGGGGGCTGGAGCGTGGGGACGGATGATTGACACACTTCAAACTCTGAGCTACGAGCTAACAAAGCTAACCCGGAGCTAACGGGAGCTAACCAGCTAACAGAGGTAGGCAGGCTAAAGCTAAGGCGCGCTGTTAGCCGGCTAAAAACCGAGGTTGTGCTACTCTGTGCCTCGTTTCCCAGATATCTGCCGCCTGTCAATCAAAAGGACACGCCCTTAATTATGAAGAATTTTAAGATTAAACATCTAAACAGATAAGGTAGATTTTTTTTCACTCCCCCCACAGTTGTCACGAAGGTAAACTTGACATATTAAACCTAAAATGGTTTTTTGAACCAGGCT
>JBBBVU010000023.1:6611044-6627558 GCA_037177055.1 Atherinosoma microstoma | reverse complement strand
CACACACACACACACACACACACACACACACACACACACACACACACACACACACACACACACACACACAGATAGTAATCAGACTTGCACTGTGAGCACAGGATGCAGCTTCATGTACAGTACATACACTGTAAGTGGAATGCCAACAGACACGGAAGTCTGAAAATAAATTGCATGCCACCTCTATTCCCAGGGTATCTCATTATCTCTGCCCATGATGCCTCGTTATAATTATATGTCCAGGCAGAGGAAAAGGGCACAACTGATTAATATTTCACAATGAATGGGAAAATGTGGTGCAGCGGTTTTCGCCTTGTGTTCATCAAGTGTTTAGTGTCGTGAGGCTGGATAACAGACCGACCAAAGAGGGCAATGTAAGCCCTAAAAATATCAACTACAGTGTAGACAGAACAATGTGTGTTATCTAACTACTGTATTTCAGGGTAATTGACACTCTGCAAATGTGATTTCAGACAGTTGTAGCTGTAGGCAGTTTAATGAAGCTGCCCTGTGGCTGTTTGTGCTGGAGATACTTCAAGTGAGCTCACGCAAGTGCAGCGTTTGCTCAAAAGTACCCCAGAGTAAGCAACAATTACAGGATAGCCTAATGGTCAATGCCAAAACATGATGTAACTGTGGCACAACAGAAGTCACGAAGTCTTTGAACGGACTCAAATATAATAGACTACATTCACATTACAAGGCTGAAATGCTTTTCTGTTTTTCTGTTGATGTGACTCATCTCATTAATTCAGGGCCGTGTGGCCACAAAAATACAAACATCCATTCAGAGAGTGAATGAACGATTGGATTTGTCACCATCTGATTTGTGACACTTCAGTATGAGCTCCTGCTGGATAAATCCAGTGCATGTGACATGAGAGAGAGGCGCTCGTATCACTCAATGTAGCGCTGCTAGCAACTCTGCTAAACAAGCTAAAGCTAGCCGGCTAGCTTTTATTGTACTTTTCAGTCTTTTCCTATATAATTGAGCAAAAGGAATCAAACAAACTCATATGAAAGTCATATGTATGATGTACCTACACGTCTGAGTCATTATCTAATATGCATTTGTTCAGTTGAGCTAAGTAGCTGGCGATGTGAACCTAGCTACTGAGTCTAAGGTTCAGCATCGTAGCATATGAACTGCATTTGATGCAGAAACACAGTGGAGTTAGTTGACTTTTAAAATTGCTTTTAATAGCTTAAACAAGATGTAATATGTTAATTAGTGATTGTTGTCACTAGCTGATGTGAGACATCCCCCGCTGTGAGTCGTGCATTAGCAGGAGAGATGTTGCAGCACCCAATCCAAGCTGGAGCTTACCGGATTGTACTGAAGCATAGACTTCTGTCTGTCTGATATAACATCACTGATTTAAGGCTGCACAACATATCTAAAATTGAGGGTTATTGAATTTTCCATCCAGCCATCAATTTTCTATGCCTGCTTTTTTCCAATGTAGGGTTGCAGGGTGCTGGAGCCTATCCCAGCTATCACAATATCAACATGTGCAATATCAATATCACAAATACAATTCCAATATCACAGAGACATTTTGACTGGATTTTAGGATTAGCACAGCTGTATTCATGACATCTGCAGTCCAATTAGATAAAATTCTGCTTTTGTTCATGTTCTACTTCCAATTCGCATGTAGCTACAGATGCAAAAGTGGAATGCAGTCCTTCGTATTATACTTCTGATTAGCACACAATCTTTAAATATTTCTTTATATATCAAATCATATGCATTACAGTTTTCAACAATGAATACTGCATGTTTTTTATTTGATATTGTGGACCTCTTTATCAGTCAACTCATTAGTTTCCATGAAGTAAAGACATTTTAAGGTGTGGACGTAGGGGAACGGTAAAATAAATTAAATATAACTTCTTTGTCTCAATTCATAATACAAGGAAATAGAATATGTAAAATTGCACCATTGAATGGGGCTATGTATTCTTAATATAATTCAAACTCTTCTTTTTTGGTGGCCTTTGTGTTGCATTTCTAGTTAAGATTGCTGCTGAGCTGATCAGCAGGTATCTTTAGCCTCCAGGAAGTAGATGCACATAGGGGATTCAAATGTGGCTCTGCTATACATCACATAGTGACAACCTTTAACAGGTGCTGAGGTTTTTATCAGTGTAGCTGAAAAGGCTAGCTGTTTCCTCCTTTTTCTAGCTAGTAATCATGCTATAGGCAGATTGTATGTAAAACAATGGACTTCAGCTAGTATGTTTTGTGGACTGTCATAATGAACTGATGACTTCAGCATTTTGTTCCAGGCGTTTTCAGTCTTGTGAAACGGGAAGCTAAAAGCGACCGGATCTGACTGGGAACTAAGAATACTTTGCCACTTGCATTCAGTATCAGTCAGAATGTCTCAAAGCATTTTCGCCTTATTGTCTTTTTTTCATCCTAAATAAAGGTATAATTCATACAAAGTCAGCATCATAACAAAAATGCTCACTGCATCCACTGCTGGCCAGCCGGTTGAATGCAAATTTATGGTGTAAACTGGTATCACTTTTCTGATAGGGTCTAACTTCAGCACATTTATCTTCAGGCATCTCACATGTAGGTTTCAGGATTCATTATATTTCCTTTTGGAAATCATTTGCTAAAACCACAATCTTAAGAGACGAGAAGACAGGGGTGAAAATATTCATAGTGTTTAACCTGGGACATGTAGAACATTGCAGAATATATGGAGGCTACTTTAATGTTTCCATAACTCAACTGTTTGCTGGTAAATGTGATGTCATGACAGTCACATTTACATGACAGTTTTAAGGGCTCTGCAAGAAGCAAACTATTTACTTTCAAGAGATGAATCCCCATTTTACATTGGTTACTAGCCTCTTGTTGTCTCTCATGGCCAGAAAAAGCGTGATACATAATTAGCTGATGATTAGCATCAGAAAACAGCCATCTGCTGTAATTAATTAGTCCTCTGGAAAACACACACTGTTTAATTGCTTGTTTTATGTGTCTGCAGCCGGGGACAGTGAGCGCCATGGACTGTGGGCTGGAGCGACGGGCAGATCCCAACGCAAACGAGGTAACAGGTGAGTCACTGCATGACCTGCTTGAACATAATTCCTGTCAATCAGCTTATATTCAGTAAGAAGCTTTAATGCATGAATGCAGCTGCAGTAAAAGATACTTGTTTTCTCTTTCATGTCTACAGTGCCTTTTATTAATCTCCCCTCTTCTCTTTTTTTCTTCTCTTCACCTTTTCTAGGCATTTCCCAAGGCTTCTTGTTCAATCCAAATATTTAAACTAGTTACATACTTCCAAATGCTGTCACACTGAGGCTCTAAAACTCAATGAACCTGAAATGGAAGCTCATGCCAATAAACGTTTTCACTGCAAAATATTTCACTTTGCCACAGTAGATGTGCATCATTTTTAAAAGCTGTCACATGACTTGAAAGTTGTAATTAATAGATGTATTTTTTTGTGCTCAGACGAAAACACCCGACGACTACGAGAGAATTGTAAGTGGCGCTTTTGCTCCAGCTTTATCTTTTCCATCATCCTGTGTTGTCTAGCACCTAACACTTGTACGTCATTCTGCCTGTCACGTCTGTTTCCTGCCTCTTCAAGATGATCTTCACCCAGCAGTCCATCATGAGGCCCAGAGTGAAGTCATCTGTGTCCATTGGCGCGTAAGACAGTCACTCATATTACCTTCTCTTTAATACTTGTGACACGCTAGTCACCTTTGATCAGCTGCATTGTTCAGATTACGTCTCAAAACAGCGTGCAATCACTATCTTTACCAAATCTTCTGCTTCTCAGTCATCTGGAGGTGCAGCATACACAAAGTCACACAGACCAAATTTGATGAGTTCAAATTTTTTTTTCTGTCAAATAGAAGTAATTGTGCACAATCCAAACATAAATCTCCAAATTCAAGCCCAGACTTTTCCATCAAACAATGTGTTCAGATCATAAAAAAAAACAAGTAAAATATATTAACATCAGAGCATTTGATAGACACTGCATTAGATAATTTAGGACACAGAATACATTTCATGGTAATGTGTATTTTAGCAATAATAATTTCTTGAAAATGCGTTTAGTAGAAGACAAAAAAAAAGAATCTGCTCTGATTGGGTTGGACTCTTTGTCCTGCTTCCCTCATCTTTCCATGAACAAGGACATAGTGAACAATAGTTGCCTGAATTTCATTAGTAATGATTGCTCTTGGTCTTCTTCGTCCTCTTCCTCCTCATCCACCACCTCTCAGACAAATCCTTCCTCCTGTCTCTGGCCATTGTAGATTGACCATATGTCACCTGACACTCTGAACTGAACTTTTTTCCTGCCCAGTTTTGTAATCACATCATTAGAAACGTCACGTGTGTTCAATTTTAAGCTGTTGTTTGTAAAAAGTACTCTGAAAATTGGGTTCAGAGAATAAGGTTTAGTGTTTTAGCAACAGAGAAAAACTAAAGTGGTTTCTCCTCATACATTGGAGTCTTTTTTTCAGATCTGTTCACATGTTACAGCAGGATACAGTGATTAAACCACAGGTGTCAAACTCTATTCCTCGAGGGCAGGCTATCCTGCAGATTTTTGTTGTTTCCCTGCTCCAGCACACCTGACTGAGATTAATAGGTCATTGTAAAGAAGTTGTCAAGAAGTTTTGGATCCATTAGATTTAAAATCAAGTGTGTTGGAGCAGGGAAACAACAACAACAAAAAACCCCTGCAGGATAGCGGCTCTCCAGTACCAGAGTTTGACACCCCTGGATTAAGCTCTGCAAAACCAAATGAGAGTATAATGAACCCCAAATCCCACACAAGGACACAGAAGGATAAAAGCAGTAGGATGTATTTTACAGAGACATATCTGGACTCTTGTGGTATATACGCTGCTTTAATACCGCACCAGCAGATCGAGACAACAAAGCCAACAGAAAGCTAAAAGAAGGAAGTGCTACGGTGCTGCAGTGCTAAACAAATTTTACACTCACACAGCCTCATATAATTATGCCCCCACTTCTGTCTTACATTGTTATGACTATGCATTCTCTATGGCAACCCTGGCCTGCACAGCCATACCAGTCGGACCCCATTCACACCTAATAACCTTGATCCTGGTCCCATGCAACTAAAGATTGAGCTGTAACAACCCTGAGTCTAATCTACTGTACATGGGTGTCATTAGTGCAAATCTGAAAAATTCCTGAAACTGAAAGCATTCGTTTGAATGCAAAATAACCTGCAGCTCAGCTTTATCTGCAGCTGCACCGCTGCTTTTTGTTTGCGTATGAAACAGATTTTTTTCTTAGAAGGTAAATTCTTTCTCCCTTCCTTGCAGGTTGGTGAAATATTGCACCACTTTTTCAGGCCACGACCCTTTTCTCTCCAAGTGTCTTCCAAGTAATCCCTGGCTCACTGATGACAACACATACTGGGCCCTGAACATGGCCAAGTGAGTCAGCTAAGAATTATACACTTTAACTGAATTTAGGCCTGAAATTTAAACTAATTTTGACCAGTTTACTCATTTTGTTCCTCTGTGTTTATTTGTGTGTGCGGCAGTGTGGAAATGCCCACTAAGATGCGTGTGGAGAGGTGGACCTTCAGCTTTAGTGAGCTGCTCTCAGACCCTCGAGGACGAGATGATTTCAGACTCTTCCTGAAGAAAGAATTCAGCGGTAAATTGGTTGGATTTCAGATAAATAATCATAAACTTTTAGTTAGCTTTTCTTTTTAATTTCTCTTTCACTCTGGACTTTTTAGGTGAGAACTTGGCATTCTGGGAAAGTTGCGAGGATCTGAAGTGGGGCACTGCTGCAACAATGAAGGAGAAAGCAGAGCGGATCTACAAGTAATGTTCTAATATTTTCCTTTTAAACAATATTTTTGTCTTTTCTGATGAATCCAAAGTCTCTTTTTATCCATTTAAGTAAATCTAAACTGTTAATTAGTTAAACCATGAAAGTAATTTTTGAATTTTTTGGCCATTTTAGTGTTAAGCTTAATATTTAAATATAGAGGGAACATTTTGAAGTGGCTCTAAATGTGAGCTTGTGTTAAAGCCTCTACTCTTCACTCCCCTCACTTTATTTTTCCCAGAACATTCCTGACTCGTGGCGCTCCGCGATGGATCAACATAGATGGAAAAACAATGGAAGTCACAGTGAAAGGGCTGAAACACCCACACAGATATGTTCTGGATCCAGCCCAAACTCACATCTACATGCTCATGAAGAAGGTTAGTGAACATGGCAACAGTTTTAATATGAGTATGGAAAACAAATGACAAAAATAAAAGAAATGCACAAACAACTGCTTTATGATGAGGTTGTGCATGTTCTGCAGGACTCGTACGGTCGGTATATGAAATCTCCGGTGTTTAAGGAAACGCAGAAAAAGGCCATCTGTCCTGATGAGCACAGGTTCAAGTAAGTGGCAGCATTCGCATGTCTTCACGTCTAAATAGTGACACTTCTTCAGGCATATATTGAAAAAAGCTTTTAAATTGTGACTGATGACGATCAAGCTCATCAGCAAAAATTAGACCAAGTAAAAATCAATGAAAAATAAATGATCAGATCAAGATGGTGATCATGAAAAAGTTGAATAAACCTTAGTATTCCCTCCTTTCTTTCTTTCTATTCCTTTTCTTTCCTTTTGCTTCATCCTCCCTCTGTTGTTTTTCCTGCTACCCCCAGTGAATCACAGTTGGAGCAGAACGCCAGGAACAGACGGCCCAGTCTCAGCCCCATCATCATCCGGCAGCAGGAGGAGGTGCAAAAGGCCAAGATGGCTGCCAGTGCCCCCGCCGACATCACACAGGTTATGAGCAAACTCAGCAAGCAGGGCAAAGAGATTCCTCCTCGTCCTAAAAAGTGAATGCAAACACGTTGTGTTCCGTAATAAACGGCGTTAAGCCCTTTATGTATTCATTTATTTTTTACTTTCTTGTAGTTTATTTCTTATTGATTCTACCAACAGTCATGCCATGTTAGGTACACTTTAAAGCTGCTTCTTTCAATATTTTTTAAAAGAAAATCTTTCAGAAACTGTTTTAGCCTATAAATGCTTAAAAATAAGTAACTGGAAATGGGGCAGTGCAATAGTGAAGCTGAAAGTATATGTTAGTGGCATGGTGGCAAAGCCAGCTTTAATTATGCACATTAAGTCACAAACTGTATAAAAAACAAAAACAAAACTATATAAATATATGTAAATTATAAGAAGATATTAACGTGCTACCTCTCGAATGACACAGGCAGTTAGGCAGAGTTGATACGCTAGATTTTTGTTCTTTCTACAACAAATGAAAATGATGTACATAGAAGGTTTTTTTGTGCAATCATCCAAGGGCTAATAAAATGTATAAGAGGTGAAGGTTTGTGTTTAGTGTGAATGCACACTAAACTATGCCTCTATCATGGTGATAACAGACAGCGAGCAGAGAACCAATTGTCATATTTGGACATACAGTCTGTTATCACATGCTACATTTATGTCCATTCAACTGTTATCATTTGTTTCCCATAATACATGTCATACTCTCCATTTTTGCTCATTCATTGTTCTGTAGTGCTGCTTTATTTATTTATTTTGTCATCAATCATAACTTAATAAAACATTCACAAACCTACTCATGTTTATCTGTGTCTGTTTTTTTTTTACATTTTATTTGTTTCATTCGTCTTTTCCATCTAATCATGGTCTTTGATTGTGATGATGATGATCCAGAGTGTCGAAAAATGTATTTATATGTTTAAAAATATATGTTAAATGTGACAGGATGGAGGATCCAAATGCAGGAGAGTGCAGGGTAAACTCCATCAGGCGAGGATGATTGTGCAAAGCAGAGGGGAGAAACACGAGTAATTGGTGCACTAGATAAACTACTTTAGTGAGTAATTGGCAGAGACAAAATCCAAAAAGAGCACAGATCAGAAAAACCAGAACCAAACAATGCAGGCAGGGCTGAGGGAATAGCAGCAAGCGAGGTTCATGCAGTTCATACCAAAACAAGCTGGAAAAAACATGGATGAAAGGCTGGAAAGCTTGGAACTTAGATAATGTGGCAGAAAAATGAAAGTGGAAGTGTATACAGAGCAAGTGCTGACAGACTTAAAAAAAAAGAAGCTAGTTTCAATAAGAAAAATTAAAGCAACAACCCCCTCTCCAAAAAACAAAGGACTTACAGTTTTTTAAATATAAAGCCGATTTCTTTTTAGGGTTTTGTTCATTATTTGGGGGAAAACGAGCTGACCCAGTCTGGCAGCAAAATGCAAAAAAAAAGAAAAAAGAAGACTGAAAACATTTATATTCTTGCTGAAATAAGCAAATTTGGCATAATTTCTCAAGACCCCTGACTGTGCTTTTCTAAATAACGTATTCAGTGAGAAGTTTTGTTTGTGTCTAAATATAACCACTTACAATTTATCACAAAAAACCAACCAAGCAGCGAGTGAAGGCAAAAATAGGTTGAAATAAAAGTTAGTTTAAAAGAAAAGTGAGGACTGGCATTCATTGTTTGAAAATCAAGTGCAGCTCCACCACTGAACCCCTCTGACCTCAAAACAAAAACCTGTTTCAGCCCTGGGATCTGGTAAATGCTACTTTCCTGACAGTTTTAAGGAATGGAGACAAACTATATTCCTGTATGCAAATAATTTCACATCCACATGCTAAAAAAAGTGACAGGATTCAGAGAAATAGCGTAAGTTTGTGACAGTTTTGCAAATAATTTGTCTGTCAGGCTTTGTGGTGTAAACCTGTTATTTTCAGCTTCCACGGTTTCCAGTAAATGTATTATTCAACATTATTACATATTTTAAGTCTAGTGTCTCAATGTTGTATAACACATCTTTAGTCAGGTTCACAATACTTTAAATGTGCAGTGTGTAACAAAATCAAAGGTCAATCACAGAAAAATATTTAATTAAAAACTGTGTTTTTATTGGTATCATTCACTTCACTGTCGAGCCATATTTTTTGTCTCACGCTTGTGTCCTCACCACATCGTCTATTCATCTATTTTTGCTCAGAAAATATTTACAAGTTTGAATTAAGGTCAAACAAGGAGACAGGTTCTACTAGGGCTTTTGTGTTCTCCAGGACAGTCTGTGCCTTGTTTCCTTGGATTGTTCCAGAGCATCCCTTGAGTCTTCAAATATAAATGTGTCAGTACAATACTTACAGCATCTCCCAGATAATTGGCTGGAGTAGAATTGATCTTCGTAAAAAGGTTAGTGGCAAACCTTGGTGTGTTTGGTTCAAATTTGAGACTGAGGTTGAGAGGAGTCACTGCCTGCCTACTGGGACCTGGGTGAATACAACGGTTTGACCCAGTCAGACATGGGAGCTCTGGCAGTGCGCTTGTAGAAGTGATTAGTACAAGCAGTTCTTGGCTGCTATGTGGAAAAATCCATGATTCCAGGTCTCAATAAGAAAGAGTTAGCAGCCCTTATTATTTGATTACTGTTTGGTCATTACATTAGCGGTCAGTTTTGCTGGACTGCTTTGGTTCAGCCATACAGAGCCAATGGTGTCCTGATGACCAGAGCAGTATATCTGGGCCAGTGAAGGACTATCTACCCTGGCACCCTGAGAGAAAACATGAAAAGAACTGGTCTTATCTGACATACTCATGGTTTCTCCAATAAATTGTTGGAATAGGATGATATATAATTGATTCAGTGGAATTATCAAGTTATTTGTGGGTCAAGTTTGTAAAATAGCTTTCTGAAAAACTGCACACCCATGTCCTCATGTCTATTTTTCACAGGAATCTGACAGACTCAAAATAAACTGAATCCAATTGTTTCATAGTTCAACATATTTGTGTAAGGGTACATAATCTGTCATAAACAGAGCTTGAATCGTGAGACATTTTAGCAAACAGAAAAAAGAAGCGCAACTTTACCTCTCCATCTAGCTCGTGCTAGTTTATCCTATAGCATGCAAGAGCCCCGCCCAGTAGACAGTCAAGATTGGCTGGTGTTGATTGCTCCATAAAGTATTTGTGGAACACATATAGGCTGTTTGACTTTCCCTTTCTGGGGCTGAGGATGGTGCTCGGAAGATTTGTTCTGGGATCTTTTGGGCATGTTCACAAGGTGAATTTTACTAAATTTATATCATATTTTGATATAGTCAAGTGTATAGCAACTGTTTTTTTTTTTACTTCGTTCCCGTCCAGCATCATAACAGGTAGAATGACGGTCTGGATGCTTTGTACTGCTGAACAAATTTGCTTTGCCTAGAGGACCTTTATGGATAAAAGGCTCCTCTTGACACTTAAGTATTATTATAATTTATTTTTAAATTAGTCTAGTGCTGAATTTACATATTAAAGGGGATGGATACGCCAGATAGAAAGCAACAGCCTCAGCTGTTCAGTCAAAACAGAGAAACCCGACAGCCATCTACAACACCTGTAAGGAAACAGAAAGGAAACAAAGCTGTCAATCATCGGGAGCACCTAGAAAGCAAATGTTTTGATACAGGAGCCACATGACATCCCGTTTTTGGTTTAGTTGAAAATAAAAATGTCTACTGGGAACTTCCTAATGAAAAATTCTCCAAAACTTCACTTTATATACTCACAAAAAGTTAAGAATTTTCAGCTTTTGTCAGAATGTACACAAAATACACCATAACCTTTACAGGCAAACTTAATTCGACTTTCTCTGAAATTGTGAACATACATGTACAAGTTTTCAATGTTGAAGTATTTATTGGATAACATGCTGAACAAAAGAAGTGTCTGAACCATGAAATGACCACTAAATGTTCTGGTTCAATGACAGGTTTTATTTCAACAGTCTTCATCATATTGTTCCCATTTTGACATCATCAGACCAAGACGACACTTAACACATGACAAGTTATCGAGACATTGACATTTTTATGTTGTGGTATACCCACCACTGTTGTTAGCTTTTGTTTTAATAAATTGTTTGAGATGAAGGAATTACCATTTCATGATTCTACTTACATGACCTCCATTCATAACATATCATCAGTGTGGCATCAACTATTTACATTTTTTGTAAAGTTGAATATTCCTAACTTTTTGTGAGTAGTGTGTACATAGTGGTGCTCTGCCTAGATACCCTCTGACTTGTATCTCTTGCCCTTTGACCTCACAGCTATGCCGCTTCACCACTCCTGTCCCCCACCTCGCCGTCTACTCTGGCATCACTGACCCCTCCTTTTCCAATGCCTCGCCTTCTCTCCCTTTCCTCGCCCACACCCCAGTCTGTCCATCCCCCATCAGTGTGGCCTTAGACAGCACCTCAGCCTCTGAGCGGCGGGCAGAGGCCAGTGAGGGTGAAGTCAAAGTGAACCCCGAGGGTCGAGCCGCTGGAGGAGGGAATCTGTCCAAGTCTCGTATGGCTCTGTCCCTACGCCGCCTGCTGAAGCGTGGCTGCAGCCCCTCTGCCATGTTTGCCAGCTTGTCGCCTAAATGTCACGCAGCTGCCGGGACAAGCTGCCGAATTCAGCCAATCACCCCGGAGGAACCCAGTCAGGCTCCACCCAGACGAATCGGGAAGTAAGTCACACACATGGAGAAAGTTCTACTTCTAAACATTCATTTAGACAGTCATGTGTCATCATATAATTTTAGCTCTAATTAGACAAAATTTGGAGACATTTGTGCCTTGGTGATATGGACCATAACAGGTAAACTACTATTTTTGAACATCATACATCATCTTAAATGGTTTTATTGCAGATTTCAAAGAGCATCACCACTAAAGAGTCTCAGCTGATGTGTGTGGCAAAAAGGATATTAGCAATAATAAAATAATTGAGCTTTAACTATTAAAAATTAGTTTGTTTTTTATATCGTCTTGTTCATTTCCATTCATGTAAAACTTAGGCTCACCAGCCACTTTAAAGTTGACCTAGGACACCCTTTTGCCTTCAGAACTGCCTTAATTTATATGTGGCATACATTCGCAGAGGTGTTGGAAACATTCCTCAGAGACATTGCTGCATATTGACATGATACCATCACACAGTTGCTGCAGATTTGTTGGCTGCACATTCATAATAAGAATCTTCTGTTCCACCACATCCCTATGTGCCTTGTTGGATTGAGATCTGGTGACTGTAGAGGGCATTCAAATACAGTAAACTCATAATGTTCAAGAAACCAGTTGGAGATGATTTGAGCTTTGTGACATGGTGCATTATCCTGCTGGAAGAAGCCATCAGAAGATGGTACAATAAAGAGATAGACATGGTCAGTAACAATACCCAGGTTGGCTGAGGCGTTTAAACCATGCTCAGTTGGTACAAAGGAGCTTAAAGTGTGCCAAAGAAAATACCCTCCATACACCTTTACATCACCATCACCAGCCTGAACTGCTGATAGATTGCAAGATGGATCCATTGTTCATTCGAGATGTTTATGCAGAATTCAGCCCCTACATCTGAATGCAGCAGCTGAATCAGACTTGGTAAAATTTTTGGTTTTGTTGTGCGTTCAGAGATGCTATTCTCCATGCCTTGGTTGGAACCAGTGCTTATTTGAATTCCTGTTGCCTTTCTATCATGTCCAACCAGCCTGCACATTCTTCTCTAAAATCAACAAGACATTTTTTCCCCAGAGAACTGCTGTTCACTTCACATTTTCCTTTTTTCAGACCATTCTCTGTAAACCCTAGAGATAATTGTGTATGAAAATCCCAGTAGATCAGCAATTTCTGAAACATTCAGGCCAGCCTGTTTGGTATCAACCATACCACGTTAAAAATCACTTCAATTCCTGGTCTGTCCTGTTCTGATGCTCAGTTTGAACTTGAGCAAGTTGTCTTAACCATACCTACATGACTTAATGTATTGAGTTGCTGCCATGTGGTTGGCTGATTAACTATAAGTGTTAACTAGCAATAACAGAACAGATAAACTTGATAAAGATGTCTGTGAATGTATAAAGAAACTGATTCTGAACTGTAATTTTTACAGTTTTCTAAAAGGATTTTGTTCTTTTGACAATTTAACAGTGTTTTTGGTTTAATTACATTTTAGGACCATCAAAAGAGCAGCCTGAAAAACTACCCCGATAATGATTTAAACTAACTTTCACGATAGCTAAAAACTGCAGCCTTGTAATTTCATTTAAAAATGAAGCATCAAACAATGTCACTGTATCGGTCATAAACTCCGATGAGCATCTTACAAAATCTTCTGTGCAACGTTTCTCAGCTTTTTCCAGATTAAAGTAGATATTCCTCCAGAGTGTCGAATCTACCCCATCGAGTCTGAAGACGAGGAGGAGGAAGCCAGGCCGGCCTCTCGGAGAGGAGTGGGAAGCGAGGAGATCATCTGCCCCTGGGAGAGCCTAACTCCACAGAACGGGACGGGCTAACTGGCTGGAGTTACACAGGTGTAACACGATGAGACGCAAAGCCGACAACATGTAACATAAAAACCAAATGATATAAGACTGACACACACCACTCAGTCTACACTAGGGAGGGAGATGGTGGCCTGCAGTTTACTAAACAACAACTTACTTTTCTGACTATTAACTGACTGTTGAATGACATTCAACATTAATTTCTTGTCACAAAACCACCAGATTAACAGGAAAACAGATCAGACCACACATAGGTCCACAGTTTTCAAGCCAGCAGCCAGGGAAAGTCCCAAAACACAAACTCTATGGTGGAGTGCCCCTTTAACTACAGCCTTATTATAACCAAGTCTTCATGTGAGCACCAGCTGAGCCCAGGCTGGAGGTTAGTTTTGACAGGGGCCACTCTATAGGAGAACCAGAGGGTGTATGGAAGTTCAAGCCCTTTCATAACTTGAGATGTAGCTTTCATATTGAAACATCATTGTGTATTTGTTCATGAACTGTTGCCCAACAGCAGCCTTAACCACCACAGTTTGGTCTTGGAAGTTTTTGCAAATCAGGTGGGAACATAAATACTTTTTTTTTTTTTAAACCAAGGCAATGACAAAAGCAATGAATGCAAAGAAAAGGTTTATTTTTAGGATACCAAGGAACACTGTCATGAAGGAGAAAGTATTCTACTTCAATTGTAATGTTTTATGTATCAAGACATAATAAAAACCATAAGATTGGCCTCACCAGGTCCAAAAATAAGATTAATATAACCTCAAATGGACAACAACACTTGACATATTAGTTTGGCTTGCATTTTAGATTTGTTATATACACATACATACACTTTTTTGTATGATAAAGATACTTTATTACATGTAGATACAAACATGATTTTATCTGAAGAGATTTCTCTACTGACATCACCGGATGGCGGTGTCAACGTTTGTGCGCAACAGGTTCCAGGTACAAAGAATTTAGTATAATGGTGCAAACAAATTACAGCTAAAATAGTTTATTGCAGCTGTATTAGCCTTTTAAGTACAAGTAGTGTCTGAAAACTCAATTACAACTTTTGAAAATAGACAGATAGATTAATAATTAATTAATATAATTATTATATAATAATTAATAATTAGAAACATAAATTCTACATTAATTTGATTAATTGTTAATGTATTTAGAATAAATGATAGGACTTAGGGAAGATAATAATTCAAGAAATGGTTACAGCATAAGGTATAATCATGGCATGTTAGTTAAAAAAATGCAAATGGTATGTAAAATAACAGTTACTGCTCCATGTTGGCATTAAAGAGTCAGACAGCAGTTGGGATTAAAGACTTGTAATATCATTTCATCTTGAAGTAATTGTTTTCTGCATGACATTATTAGTGTCTCACACTGCTTTGCAACATCGCTTCAGTTCAGTGAGCTTTGTGGCATTCGTTTTGCTGCTGTGCTGGTCCTGTTGCATGACCTAGTTTCAGCTAAGCTATACCTGCAGAGATGGTCTCAGATTTAAGATTCATGTCCTGATACATAAAACCTCAGAGCTGAGAGAGGACGTGCTTTCTTTTCCACATAACTCTAAGTAGAACCTATAATTATGAAGCTATAACATTTAAAAAGTGCCCTCTCTAGAGATGAGCCAAAGCAGACGCCCACAGACTGGTTTGCAAATGCCTGCTTAAGATGATTATGTATTTAAATATTTAAGTAGAGAAATGTTCTTGTGCTGCAAAGTAGACTTAGACAACCTCTTCGTTAATTGACTTACCTCTTGAACATGTGAAAATACTGAATACATGCATTTCAGGTATAAGAGCACTTGAACAACTTGTCTACAGATTATGTGCTCTTAGGAGGAGTTACTGTAATAGGAGTCAGGTTATAGTTTTGTATTAGGCTCCACTGAGTTTTGTATTAGACTGCTGTTTTGTACACACTGTGTAGCTGTTGTTACTGTACACTACTCTGAACGAGGTGTTGATATTTTTTTCACATCTCTCCTTTTGGGGAGGGTCGGTGAGATGTGGAGTAACTGACAGAATGTAATCTCTTTAACATGTTTACAGATACAAGAATGTGAAAATACCTTAAATTTGTTGTATTTGATATGTACATTCCATGGTTTGTTGTCAAGTGCCTCAATAAAAGAGTGTCTTTATAACAAGGTTCAGAAGTGTGAATTCACTAAGTGGCGATGATGATGTTTAACCAATAGGTGGCAATGTAGCAAAAGAAATGGAAGCACCACAAATTGGGGGGGAATAAAATTCAAGTTAGTGCACCTAAACCTTGATATTAAAGAGTTTTAAAATAGATATTCCCCTTACATTAATTTAAGTTATGTGAAAAACAACAAAGAGAGCATATCAAGCTATTTATATAGACAGCTTCTCTGATATTTCATTTCCACATAGACCTGGAAGTCCAAATTTTGGTAAAATACTTGATATCCACGCAGATATTACGTGCAGATTTTGCCAACATCTGTTCTTCTTGTTAACGTCACTTCTTCCGTCTCACATATCAGATACTGATCTGCAGAGATACAACATCAATCAGGTGAATGAACAAAGACAGGTGCGCAGCTTTGATCTGTCTGTTTTTTTTTGTATCTTTGAACAGAACAATCTGATCGCTTTCTAACAACTCTCACTCTGGGACATTCACATGCAGTCCACTCATGCATTAGCAATCCAAAAAAGGAAGGAATTTAAGTAGCATTCATCCGAGGTCTGCATATTTTAAAATTACATTTGCGTGGATTCATCTTATAATGATGCCCTTAGAGTTTGGTGTTGCGTTGAATGAATTTCTCAAGAAAAGATATGCACAAGTTTGGGATGAATGTTGTGTATTTTGTTCATTATCTGCTGCCGTAGGGCTGTTACATTTCCATGTTACTCACTGATGGATTTATTCAGCAGCATCTGTAAACCCCCCCCCTTAATATTTTCAGCAGGAAATTACACCCAAACCATACAAAATCATACCAAGAAAAGAGTTAATTATTTCTAGTTGAACAGATTGATGTCATCAATGTTCAAACTTTCACCAGACACCAGACTTGGGATCATTTTTTTTCAATGGTAGATAATCAAAATAGATAAATAAATAAATAAATAAATAAATAAATAAATAAATAAATAAAT
>JBBBVU010000023.1:6564921-6590837 GCA_037177055.1 Atherinosoma microstoma | reverse complement strand
CACACACACACACACACACACACACACACACACACACACACACACACACACACACACACACACACACACACGGAGGCTGGCTGCTCATCCAGGGGCTCACACATCTCATCTTCTTTCACCCTCATTTTCCCTCTCTTTCCTTTTCTGTCCCATTTTGACGCTCCGTCTTCACCTCCATGACCGCTTGCAAATGTGACACACACACACACACACACAAGAAAAGAGGAGAGAAGTGGTAGAGGAAAGCAAGCAGACATACGGAGAGATTTGGGAAGAAACGGAGAGATCCCATACACTTGCTGTCACGTTGTGAAGTCCTCCTGGGGAGTGTACAGACATCCGCACACACACTCACACGCACAGAGCCACTGACAACTCACACACTCCTGCTCCCGGTCTACATGCGGACTCCTACAGGTGCTGAGAGGGGAGCGAGGCAGGTAGAAAGCAGGTGAAGACAAAGAGGAAAAGACATTTAGAGGAGAAAAAGGACAATGATGGAGCAGAGGGAGTTCAAGTTGGATATAAGCAGAAAGCACAGGTGAGTCTGTCAAACACTCTCTCTCTCTGTCTCTCTCTCTCTCTGTCAAATATTTACACCTGCTCTTATCTGTCACTTAATCTGATCCTCTGCCACAAAGCCATTGTTTCAATAAGCCTTTGAGTGTAAGGGACAGATATGGAGCATTAGATGGAGGCAGAATAAGAAGCTCAGGGGGAGCGTGAGTGCAGTCATACTTTCAGTTTTCATAAGTGACGAGTTTCCTCGAGAGAAAGCTCCCATCTGCTGCTGACAGAAACGGAGCAGCCAGTTGTTAATAGAACAGGAGGCACTGTAAAAGACCATATTAGCATTTCTCACTCAGAGATTTGCTGCTTGTTTTTTGTGTGTGTGTGTGTGTGTGTGCGTGTGCTCCACAGTACCTCTGAGCTTATTTAGTGTGACTCATTTCTGGATGGTGGATGTTTCAGTTTTGGTGTTTTACGTGTGGATCTGGTGATGCTTGTTGACTTGTACCGTAACACGTAGCAGCTCTAATTTCTAACTGATCTAGTTTACATTCATCGGGCTGAAGCATCATCCACCACAGTTTCTTTTAGCTGCTAAGTCACCTTACATAGACTAGAAGCTCCACCCCCAAGGTAAACCTGAAGGGTCAAGAGATTTAAAATGATCTCTCTACAAAAAAGAAGAAGAAAAAAAGTACTTCATTAATTTGATTTTGTTAAAACTTCTTCAGACTGAGGCAGTTTATCTCTATGTATCCGTGGTTTGCTAAATGGGGTTTGGGATTCAGGTAAAGGTTCTGAAAAGGACGACAAAAGTACTTTTTCAGGTTTAGGAAACATTTTAAAAGTCAAAATCGATCCTTTTACACGTTCCCTGGAACATAAGTGGTAATCCAGTGGAGATACAGGACTCATGACACATCTTTTCCTGGGATAAAAAGAGTTATCTCCCTCAAATTTACATTGTAAACATTTCATTTTAGAATCTTAAACAATATGATATGTCATGAAAGTGTTTGTGCCAACTTCAGCTGCAACACGAAGTCAAATAAAGTTTGAAGAATTTCAATCCCCTTCTATCTCTTACAATGGTTCGGTCCACTTTTGTCAGCGCTGCCCCAAGGTTTGCGTTCATTGTTTTACTAGTAACAACAAACCTTCATAAGTAGTTAATCACTTTGATTAAAGGATAATGAAAATAACTCTAATCGTCTAAATGTACGATGTTTAGTTTTTATTACATTTATTACATAGACAAAAAAAAAAAAAAAAAAACAAACAAAACACAGACGTAGGGATTTACTAACCTTACCAATGTTACCAGTTGGAAATCTGACTTCTTATGGCTTTTAGTTTTTCCCTGTCAGATATTAGCAGTTTTATGTGTCTTTTATTAAATTTGTTAGAGGAACCTGACCACAAGTAAATGTGTACAAAAATGGTGTAAAACAAACAATACATCAGTCATGCTGCTTAATGTAAATCAAAAGAATAAAAGCCTGTTTATAATTCTGTTGGCTCCATCACCTCAAGGTTTATACAGAGAAATTTGACTCCCACACACATGTATGTCTGTGGGAGGCAGAGGGTCCATCCATGGATACAACTATCATCATTTATTGGAAGTTCAACCGATTTCCTGGTTTGTACATTCATTTAAGATACAGTGTTTCGGTCAAACTAAAAAAAAAAAAGATAAAAGAAAGCTGGTATGAGCCAACTGCATATGATTATAATCTTCAAGGATTATAAACCTGCGGTAATGTATCATCCTGCCACTAGGGGCAGCAATGAGAACAATTATTAGCAAGAATTGTTCTAAATTTAAACAAGGAAAAAATGAACTTGGATTTGACTTGTTTGCATCACTTGGAGTCAGTCAGGATACACTTAATTATCATTAGGAGACATTAAGTAATCAGTCATGGATGAAATAGATTGGCGAATCTGAAAAGAGATATATTAAGACGTTTAATCCGCGACCCGACCCCGGATAAGCGGAAGAGCACAGGAAGACGTTTAGTTGACAAGATAATCAAACACCTTAAACATCTTTACGCCCTGGTATGTTAGCAGGAAGCTGATTTCTCAAAAAAAAAAAAAAATCATCCACATCTCTGTTTTACAACTGGTTAGTCAGTTTTTACGATATCTTTTTTCTAAATTCGACAGTTGATGTGAAGAACAAAGTCCTCATTTCATTCACTCTTGAATTGATGGGATTCTGGTCAACGAAGCACTTCCCCCACCCTTTCCTTTGTTATAATCAAATCATTTGAATTAACTATGTATTTGACAGTTAACACACCACTGATGCTGAAGCACGAGCAGCCGCTCCGTCAGTGTCAATTTGCTCAACTGCTTACCCATTTTTTTCCCTTTTCATGCTTCTTCCAGCCTTGTGGATGACTTGATGAAGACAAACTGATATATAGCTCTCACACCCTCATGCTCAGATACAGTTAACATCACTACTCAACCTTCCACATATGAATTAAACTCACAATATGAATGAATGAATGTGTCACGCTTCACCCCCAAGCCTATCATGAAACATATCACATAACGTGTGCCACATGAATTTATCATAATTATGATTTTCACTGCTAGCACTGCAACCCCATCTCCCGGGGGGGGGGGGGGTTCTGCTCTCACACTTAAAGACCTGACAGCTTTACAGGAAATCGTTGCAGGCCAGACGTATCGTCTAAGATGACTGACGTTGACAAGGTGAGAGGATTTCCAAATCGGCTTGGCCCACTGCCTCTCTGATGTATAGCAATCTCAAAGACTCCAGATCTGTGGCCACAACTAAACAGACACAATTGCATGAAATTGCTCATATATTAAAATATATATGTAAAATTGTACAAAATGACGCTGTTATCTTCATAAAGGGGTTTAAAGAAATACTCAAGCGTGTTAAGATACAGGCAGAAAGATTACATTTTTCACTAGAAATGATCAAAGGTTTCGTAACTAAATGTTATTTTTGCAAGATTTTTTTTTTGGACTTGATAGTTTCAGACTGTTAACAAGTCACTTATAATAACTCATAGCAAACCAAACAATGCTACAATCATCAGACAATAAGTGACTGGAAGCAGTTTGTAAAGATTGTAATATTTTAGTGATGACACATCATCTTGTGCCCCTTTAAATCTGACCCTCAGGATGGAAACCACTTGCCTTTTGCTGCACAAAAAGAAAGAGACCCCCCCCAAACAATTTACTCAAATGTCAGATATATGTTTATTGACATAATCTAACTAAAATGTTCAATTGTCCAAAGCCAAAAAGTCAAAAGCAAAGGCAAAAAAATCCCCCAAAACCAAACCAAACAGGTTAATACATTAAGACATGAACCCCAGTCTCCTTGGTGAAAGTTCAACAATTTACTTATGCTTCCATCTTTCCCCATCCAACCTGAAATGTAGACTTTCTCCCTGCAGGTGCGTGGAGGAGGGTGCCACTGGGCCAGGTGGGAATATTCAGGGTCAGTTAGAATAGCAGCAGCAGGACAGCTGCAGAATAAATGCTCACACAGGGATTTCTTGGACCTCAACTCTGCATAAATGGACTCTAGAGATTCCTGATGTTTCATGCAGCTGTCTGAACATCATGCCTGCAGTATGTTGATGAGCGGTGTACTATATTAACATGGGCTTACTAATTCAAGCTCCCCTAATTAATGCACTCAAATCAGATAAAGTGGAGAAAAAAAAGGTTTTTGACAGGCTTGTTGATAATTCTCTGGTGATGATGCTCATCCCATCAACTAGATTCTGTCTGTTAATTTTCTCTTCACTCCCTGGGGACTCAGCTTAGGGATACCGTCATATGCCAGCTGAATAGTTGAATGGCTTTTATTTTTGTATGTACAGTGTACTGAGTGGGGTATTTGATATGGACAGAGCCTTACACGCTGCTTAAACATAAGTTCCAATGTTTATTTAATCTGATTAATGTAATGACATATATGACGTTACGGTTTAATCAGGTCATGTTAGCAGTAAGACAGTTTGATTTTGTATAATTCAAGGAATCAGACCAGGAGATATATTTTTGCTTCTGATCTCTGTTGATATGAAATTGTGCTGTATGTTCATTGGCTGAAGGACCGATGAGAGATTAGGTAACCCGAATGCAGCTGAATGAGCAGAGAGGTGCGCAGTTATATGGTTTTATGTAAAAAAAAAAAAAAAAAGAAAAGAAAAAAATCCATCTTTTTTCCTTCAGCAGAGTGGAAATCTTTTGCATTATATATATATAAAAAAGAGAGAAAACCTAAAAGACAATGAGAATTTTGTGTGCTTACTTTCAGGATCAGAAAAACTGTGTACCAATATTTTGTCATTCATGCCAGTTTTAATGATCCTGATCAGTGCAGCTGTATAATTAGCGTTCATCAAACTGTAGGATGAATTTGGATTTGTGTAGTCATGTCGCTGCCAGTGCAGGTACAGAGCTGAGTCCCACCGAGAGAGTTCATCCCACATGGAGGAGCTGCACTCCATCTGGAAATCTCCATAATAATAGAAAACCTGCGAGTGAAGCACCTTGCTCGCTCACATATTCTGTACAATGTTCGAAAATAAGCGTATAATCACTACGGGGCTTCAGGACAGTACGATGTGCATGTTGTTGTTGGCATTGTAGTGTCCTGGTATGTCTCCCAGTAATATTATTTTGGCCTCTTCTTGTCTGAAACCTTCTTGTTATTTATAATATTAATACAAAAAGATGAAAATGAAGGCAGCAGACTGGTGTGTGCTGTTTGTCAATTTCATATATGCTATGGACTGTCCTCTTGCTGGCAATCTGGAGCAGACTGCTATTTCCTACCCACCATCACCCCCACTGCACACACATACTGCTTATCTATGGCCCCATTATGCTGCCATTTTCCAGAGATTACACTGTGAAATGAACACTTGACCTGATCTCTTGTCAGGTGATCCACCCAGTAAGCATTTATCTGTTCTCTCACCTGCTGTTTCATTTGAACAAATGTCCAATGCTTTCCACTCTCCCCCTCAGCCACTCTTTTTTGCTTTTATATTTGAAGAGTTATGGCGGCTATTGACATTTTACAATGCAAAAATCCTCCTGCCATGACCACATGTGTACATATCACCCATACTCACAACTAATTGCTTTTCCTGAGGTTTTTTTGTGTGCAGTCATATCTGTCTGTAAATGCAGCTACTTTGAATTCTTTACATTATAGCAAAAGTTCATTCATTTATAACAGATAGTGCTTTTTGATCACCTGAGAAGAGAAAGTAAAGTCAAATTTGAAAGGATTTTATTTAACAAACAACAGTTCATGGTTGATTTCTTAAAGTCCAGCAGCAAGTGTGACTTTCCATTAATGCATAAACCAGTGAGCTGAGACGAAACTCAGATTTAATGTTTAACATTACCCAGGTACCAGAAACACACACATTTCCTCTGTGTATTTCATAAACATATCTCAGAATATGAACATATTTTAATTCACGGTAAGTGAAACAAAAAGCTTGCCGAGTTCCTGAGTTCCTGTCTGGTGCTTACAAGAGGATATAGTGATTTATTTGAAACAAATACAGCCTCTGGCAAAAGTTATGGAATCACAACGTTTGTAGTTGCTTTATATTGATGTTTTTCTTTTTTAAATTCAAGACAATAAATGAACAAATAAATCATAGATATATTATCAAAATAGATGAATAAATAGGTGAATTGTGGATTGATGGAAGCATATGTGAACAAAATAGTAAAATTGTAATAATTTACAACATTTCATCATAAATCTTTATCTTGTGCATTAAAAAAAGGAAAATAAATCTATACTTTTGTTGCACCTTTACTGGTATTTCATGTATTTAATGACATCTTGAATTTTTTGAATCATCAATCAGGCTTTGAAGGATAACGTCTTATCACAGACTTTTTTTTTCCAATTTCCACCATAAATTTAGACTCAAAATCGAGATCCAAACTGTCTATTGGCCATGAAACTAAGAAAATGTGGAATGCTCTTTTCTCTGTGGAAAAATGCATTATGAACCTGAAAACTGACTCCATCCTCAACAAACTGATAAAAGAATGAAACAAGTGTACAAAATGTCAATTTACTGTTTTTACTGTACTCCTGATCCTTAACCGGGCATTCAACCCATGTCATCAGTGACTGAAAATTTGCTTGCTGCATTCATCTCATCTTCAGTTTTTCATGAAACCTACATAAAACAAAAGTTCCAACAGCTTCTCCTTACCCAACATAGATGAGTAATTTATCATTGAATATCACTCTCTTAGTCATACCAATTTTCATTCTTCTACCTCTCGAATGATAGAACAAGAATAAGAATACTGATGTGCAAATGTGTCATCTTTTGTCCCTTGGCAGGTTGTTTTCATTTACAACAATAATATATAAAAAAAGCACAACATAAATAGATAAAATTACAAACTGTAAATTTGATCCCTGTTATTGCACATTCCCCATTATAAAATGCCTCATAAAAGTTGATTAAAACAAGTAATAAAGATGATAAAGTTCTGATTATTGTGCATTTCTTAAACAGTTACAGTTGCTAAAACTATTCCACAACAAGCTGCCGCCGACAGAAAGCGTGCTTTTACTAAAGGTGTATTTTCTGAATGGCACTACACAACCACCTCTGCTAACTGTTGTTGTGGTAGGTGTAGTAGTAATGTTAGTCATTTTGCTTTATGCATATCTAACAACATTAGATGCATTTTTGTATAGATTTGATGAAAAGGCTAAAATCTTAAAACAGTGAAAATATCAATGACACTACAAAATATTTCTAATACACATTTTCCCCCCATTAAAGAACAACGTGCAACATCACTAACGTTTTGCTAACCCAAAAGCCTTAAAAACCAACAGCAAAATCCTCTGTGTAAAATACATGTTTGTGAACCAAAAGGGACAAATAAAGGGATTAATATGTAATATTTTGAGTAATGATGTTCTTACCGTTAGCAGTCATTCTTGTATCTAAGCTGCTCTGTTGTAGCACTGGCCTGGCTGGGTGTGTGAGTCTTTTTGTGCAACACAAAGCAAACAAACATCCAGGTTTTCCACAACTGAATGAACCACATAGTTTTGCAAAAAGAATACCTGCAGAAGGATAATACCAAGGTCTTGTTCTGGTTTTACTGCAACAGTGTTCCACAAGCTGATTGAAGGACTCTTTTAAGACTTTGTAGAAAAGATGTTTTTGCTTTTTTGCTGACTGACTGACAAGAGTTCGATGCAGCCTACTCCACTGACGGTGGATCTTCGGTTTGACTGGTTGAAGATGACAAATGATGATAGACGGATGATTCATTGAATCAGCTGTAGTGCTTTCCCTTTTGCACACTTTTTCCTTGGATGGTCATGACAAACAAACCATGTGGAGAGTTAGGTTATGTTTATCTTGCAGCAAATCTCTTCCCATATGGACTCAGTGGGAGAGGAAAGTTCAAAATATCATATGCAGACTACACTAAACCTGCAACCTCAGTGACCTTTTGGCAAACCTTTTGAATAAGTGTCAGCAAAATATAATCTGCATAAAATGAACAGTTAATGGAAACACACAATTATACATGCATCTTCTTTTTTAAAAGGCTGCTCCATATCCATAAATCCAGCTTCATACAATAACAAGAATGGAATTTTTCAATGGGTCAAACTGTATATTTATTGTTAAGGGCACCTAAAACCCAGGAGCTTAAAACCTGATCAAGATGAGTGATTGATTTGCCTGGAGCATGAAGAGTGTTGCAGGGGAGGCAGGCATTTAACCAGTGTTGCTTTGAATGAAAGGTGGGAGGTGCTGTTCATTTGCAGAGAGTCTCTGATGCTCACAGATGAGACCGACGCACCATGTATCCCATCTTATCAACCAGATATGCGTGTGTGGATTTGAAGATCCCTTTTTTTGCTGTATGAAAGCCCACCTGCCTTTATCAAAGGTTCAAAGGTATTGATCCAATAAGGGAAGATCTTCAAACAGCAAATGCTCTATTTAAGTCGCTTAATCCATATGCAGATCGTGAAGTCTGTGAGTTGTTCAGTGAATGAAAATCAGAAATGAGATATTCAGTATGGCAGTGACCCACTTTATAATGAGTGCTAATAATCTTAATAGCATTTCAAGAAAGGTTTTTATTTTAAATTCTCTTCTTTGATTTATTCTCTTTAGTTTGTTTAATAGATGTTTTCGCTTTTGGAACATATTATAAATGTATTATTTTCCTGCTATACTGTTAGGGATGTAACAGCCCTGTAAATATGTGAATGTATTATTGATTTCAGCTTTAGTGTGGTACTGTTTTATATAGATATATTTTAAAAACTGTTCAGGACAGTGGCTAAACATAAGCCTGACATGACTCAAGAGAAATTATTTTCATATTTTATCAATAGTGGTGTTAGATGCAGTGGATGGGGCAGACAGAATATTAATACAAAAACACATTTTTTTGCAATCTATATTGTTGAAATGAGTCTTTCAAAAAAAGGATAAATATACATTTACAACGAAACTTTGTTAATGACAGTCAAATTGCACTAACTGTTTGAACTTCCTAGAATTTTTTCCTGTTTTCTTTTAAGCATGCTTTTATAAATAATTACGTAAAGGTATTTATATTCGACCTTTGCTCAAATCTTAAACTGCAGCCAACAACAAAGAATGAACGGCAAGTGAACTGTATACCATACACCTTTCTGCAAAAAGAACATAGATATATATTCCTCTTTTTTTTGTAAATATGGTGCCTAACATGGAAAAATCTTTGATCTGCCACTTACTTTTCATAGCGTTACACAGATTTATGAAGTTATTATGTTCTTTTGTTGTTGTTTCAACAGCATTTAGGCTACATTTTGTCAATTTTCTGGGGAATAGGCTGATGAAATCCCAGCTTTTGGAGGGATGCTGTCTGAACTATTGTAAAGTAATGAAATCCCAGTGAGGACCTGGGTGAGAGTTTCGGCATGTCGGTTGTACTGTGTCTGTGTAAGTGCTGAATCAGAGATGTGCAGAGATGCAGAGGTGATTACACTCCTGACACTAGGGTTGGATTATAGAGGATTAAATACATGCAGACTGACACACATACACACAGTTTTCATGATGACACAAGAGTCTAAATCCAGAGCCAATACCGATAAACAAAACGGTCAAAAAG
The DNA here is from genome assembly GCA_037177055.1 of Atherinosoma microstoma. Lineage (NCBI taxonomy): Eukaryota > Metazoa > Chordata > Actinopteri > Atheriniformes > Atherinidae > Atherinosoma > Atherinosoma microstoma. The sequence goes on along the minus strand of JBBBVU010000023.1, from coordinate 6,581,129 downwards.
ACAGACAGACATGAGGAAAGAAAGAAGGGACATATATGTTTTCATGGCTTGAGAGTTATGTCAAAAACACAAAAATAAAGCAACTTGTATGTGTGACAGCTGCTCTATTTGCTCTCATTTCCCCTTCTTCTCCTTTCCAGGCAGTAGGCTGCCAACATGGCATTTCACAGGGGACATCCTCCTCCTTCTTCTTGGAGCCCAATCTTCTTCCTTCTCCTCTTCATCCTCATCAGCTCCCCGATGCCGCTGCGGGCACGGCCGCTCCTCATCCACTCGTCCATCAATGTGGCGGTGGTGTTCAGCGGCTCCAGCTACCAGAATGAGGTCAGAGGTCGTCTCAGCGGGGAGAACTTTGTCGACTTGCCTGTAGTGGTCAGCCCAGTGACTGTGCTGGTCAACGATACCAACCCCAGAGACTTGCTGACACATCTCTGTGATACCATGGCAACGGAGAAGCTGCATGGGGTGGTGTTTGAGGATGATGTAGGCTCAGGTGCGGGTGCTCAGGTAAATATAAACACATTTTTGGCTTTTTTTTTAAAACATAAGACATTCTCTTCTCTTCCTAAAGCTGCACATGGAAATTTTTATGTGATAAAGCATCTGTCATGTCAGCTTAAATCACAAAGAAGAACTAATTAAGATGCCAAGCATGTACTGTCTCTCCTGAAATTGAATTCTGGTGTTGGGATAATTGAAGTTCATAAAAAAAAAACAAATGGCATCAAGTCATGAAAGGACTTGATGCTCTAAAGGATTGTTTCTAGGAGAAAGTATAGTTGGTGATGTAGAAATCTAAGGAAATGCAGTGGCATATAACAGTTTTATAGAGGCGAATAAAACTATCATGTAAAACAGAAAGAATTAAGCTCTCATTTAACATTTAGACCTTAATTCTTTTTTTTATATATACATGGCTTGTTCAGTGTTATTTCAAAGCTTTCTGACTCCTTAAACTTGTTCCTGATAACCAGAGGCTGCAGACTATCTAAACAGCTGCATAAAATTAAAGTAAATGATACCCACAAAGCAGGAGAAAGCCATAAGAAGATAGAAATGCAATTCCAATCATCCACTTCCTCAGTTCATAATCTAATCAAGAAATAGGATAAGTGGAGGTGAAGTTTATGGCTGAAAGACCAAGAAAACTTTCTGAGGTAAGTGCTTGCAGGGTTGTTAGAAAAGCCAGATCCAAACTTGATGTTGTGCTGTTGAACCGTGCTGCCACATCATTACAAAGATGACCTTCATGGAGTCATCAGAAGAAAACTTTTCCTGCACTCTTTACACAAATCCAGCATTAAACATTTGCTAATTAAAGTCTAAATGAGTCTTGTGCATTTTGGAAATGAGTCCACTGATCTGAAAGTTGGGAGTTCAATCCCTAATTTCTCTACGTGCATCCTCAGGCAGACCTTGAACCTCTTATTGCCTCTTGTGCTCATTGATGTGTGACTTTGTATGAAGTCAATTCTACACTTGCTATAAAAACACTAACATCCACTAACCACTAACACAACGTCTTTAATCAACATTTAGTCCTACGTTAAATGAGTCGACACTAGTTATGGGTATCTATTGGCCCTGCCTCTAACTGCCATTGATGGGAACACAGCACCATGGTGCATACATTATCTTGGGGGCCAAAAAAGTGGAAAGAGCCCATTTTCTCTTTACAGCAGCGAACATTAATCAAGAGTTTAAAATCTCAAATGGAGACTGAAGCTGACAGCAATGAAAAAGAGATTACATTGATCAGTTTTACCTGCAGGCGGCTCATCAGTCCAGCTGTGTGGACTGATGTGCGTGGTCTAATATAGAGGATATAGACATTTATCTCAAAATGTTGTGCTTGTCAAAGATTGGTAGTCAAACACCCTACAAAATACAGAGTAATGCCTTTCCTCTATACTGTAGCTTAAAGACTTGCCCCCTGGGGGATAGTAGAAGTTGGATCAGTTCTTAATACACTGTAGCCCTCAGAGCATCAAGGGTTAACATGCTATTGACATTGGGAAAGTATTTTATATCAGCACATTTTAGCACATGTATGTGTTTTAAACACTTTTATGAAACCCTCGAGGTGAAAAAAGCACAAAGTTCATACAAAAAAATGCACTTAATAAAATAAGTGCTGTGTTAAATGGTTATATGACATGTGTTTTACCTAATAAAGACACCGTATAGTGCATTGCAGAACCTAGTTAAGGCTAAAAAGCTCTATATACTAAAAGGTGCAAATCGTTTACTATTTTACAACAGAATACCTGAGCACCTCTCACAATTCACAAAGCATGTGGAGATCTACCTAAAAAGGGAAAGCCTTTGTCCTGACGTGCAAGGTGTTAGAAAGTACTACCCATGAAGAGGGCTCATTCATATTCTGAGTAATGGTTATATTTGAGTAAACTTCTTGAAACAGAAACATTTCAAATTAACTTTAAAGATTCTGTGTGCATTATTTGGTTTCTTTGAGCCCTATTTATAAAAAAGTGAAAATAAATAAACTTTACTCAACAACCTGCTGTATGTAAATCTAATGAGAAATGCTGTATGTAATGATTATTCTCCTTCGTGCAGAAATGATCATCTGTCTTTTTTTTTGTCCTCAGGTGGCAGAAGTAGCACAAATCCTGGACTTCCTCTCCACTCAGACGGCTCTGCCGATCGTGGGAATCAGTGGCGGCTCTGCAGTTGTCATACCGTACAAGGTACCGCCAATATAATGAGCCAATAATTTCCACATTGGGTATTATGATCAGCACCCTGGAGCTTGAATTGAGCCTTGATTAGTCTGCCTTCTTGCCACTTTGATGAGCAAGCTTTACCACAAGAACATTTGTCTCGTGAAATGAGCTTGAAAAACTAAAGACACCGACTTTTGGTGTGAGATAAACAACAACTTGTAATGTAAACCCTGTCAGCAGCATTCACTCTTCACAGCCTCCTGTCTTAGTCAGAACTCTCTTGCACCAACATCATTCAGCTTAAGACGACCTAAGTAGGTCAAAGCAGGGAAACCTACTTTGGCAAGCAACTCACTGCGTGCAAATATTTGGCTATGAGCAATACAGATGGGTGAATTAGCAGCAATGACTGCAGCCTTCGACCCCTCATTAGCTTGTTTAATCCCTGGCTGGGAAAAGTCTGAGTTGTTGGAAGGCAAACTTTGCGAGGGGAAGACGAGCTTTACAGCCGATCTTTGCTTCAATCAATCATGCCGGTGCACAAGAGGAGCAGCAGGTTCTTCAGTTATGATTTAGCATGTATCTCATTGATGAATGGAGATGCAGAGCAGTGAGCTGTGTAGTTAGGTTGTAAAGAAGAGATTGATGACACCAGATGGATTCTTATTCTCTACTTTTGAGTTGGAAAATGGCTCCATCCCCTCTTCCTGTCAAACTCCATGCTTTCCACTCATCTGCCCTTCCTTCCTTTAATTACCGAACTGCAATCTTCAGCACCTTGTATTTATAGATCCAACTCTCACACGTAGACACACACATGTGAATAAACACTGTCACATATGTAAGCACACACACAAAGCGCTAAGTGGATGCTTATCCACACCTATCCACCACAAGAGGAATCCTGACTGAGCTGAAGTGTAGTTGCGTGGCTGCGAGTGGTGGATTTCACCACCAGGCGACAGTTTGTAGACCGTGTTGTATTTATCCGCTTCCTGTTAATCAAAAGGTATCCGCAGATGTCGCGTCATAGATGGGTATTAAACAGGAGGAGTTATAGCTGCAGGAGGGTGATTGATTTGCTGTATTCTGATGGCAAAGTGGGAATGGCAGAGTGAATGAGTTAGAGGCAGAGAGAGGAGAAAGATGCTTCGATGAAGCTTGGCTGACAGCTGCCTGAAGGCAATGTTTTACAGTCTCACAGATAAGTCTTCCTTTTCTCTTATGTGAGTAAAATAGTCATTCTTGTTCCCCAAACTTCTCTTTTACTCTATTTTCACTTATTTCTTTTTTTCCTACCCTTTTTTCTTCTCATCTTCTCTCATTTCCACATCTTTTTTATGTTTCCCTCTAGTTTGATATTTTCATTTAATACCTCCACTTCTGTTTTTTTGTTTGCCAAATATGTTAAGGCTATAGCTAAATATAAGCAAGAGACTTGTGCTCCTTTGTCCATTAGAGCTTTGGGATTCCATTAAACTGTTAATTAGACCCTTAAGGAGGATGAAACCTCTGTTATTCTACAAAACATCTCTGCAAATTCCAAACCAAACAACCACGTTTTCCTTCCATCTTTGGAATTGTTCCATCTTCTTTGCAAAATCTCCTCCAACTTAATACTTATTTATCTCAACATTATGTTCATGCTTTGCATAGGTATGCTTTCACCTCACATCTGAGGCAGTTCCTTCTCCTACTCCAAAATGTTTCAGTTAAAGTTTGTCAGCGATCGACAATCTGTGGTTTGCAATTTGCAAAACCAATCACGCCTCCTTCATTCTGGATCATTTTTTATCTCTGCCTGATGACGGCAACAGACAAACAGATAATCTATTGTAGCGTGTGGCCATTTTTTCTGAAGAGCTAAAACTCTTGAGTGACAGTTCTCTTCTCCTTTGTGGTCTGTATGTTGAAGACCTCGCTCAGCCCTCCTTCACACGCTCCTTTTTCTGTCTTATACACTTCTTTGTTGTCAGCAAGGAGGGAAAAAAAACTTGTCAGAGGTGTCTGGGACAATGAGACAGGTGGATTGGACAGAGAAAGACATATGCATGAGTGCATGATTCTCTAAGGGGATAAAAGAGCTCAATACTACTTAATTATCAATAGCCTGATGATGATGAATATCTTTGATGGTGGTTTAAAAAGAAGCAGCAGCTGCCCGGGCTGCCTATTTATGGTTCCTGTCTCAGTGATCTCGCTCTATAGCAAACAACAAGGAAGGAGGGAATGAGACAAAGATGAAAAGATTGAGGGGAGGAGAGGAAGTGTGTCTTTTGTCAGACGACGTACATCAAGCAAGAGCAAAGAAGAGGAAATGAGAAAGCGAGAAGAACGGCAGAGAAAAGGCATAAAGACTATTCAATAGGGCCTGCGAGCAAAGAAGAAATTAAATATTGCAACGTTTCTCTGTGAGAATTTGGAAATCAGAGCTTGAGTTTCTTCCTGCCAGTCATTGCAGTGTGCTGGGCGATTATTAGAGGGTGCTGCTTCCAGATGTCTCAGAGAGCAGACAAGGATAGGGGTGAGAGGACACAGCAAACAAGGCTGTGAAGGGGAAAACATCCAAAAGCTCTAATATCAACAACAAAACTTTTAATTATTTGGCAAAATATTCTGCTGTCTGATAAATGACTGCAGTAATTTGGATGGCAACGATTATTATGATAACTGGCTGCAGTGTCTCTGCAAAACTTTGATGGCTTTTGTGTATCAGAACAGCCAAAATCAAAGTTTGTTTTAACACTGAAAAATTAACACAGAAGAGAGTGTGTCTACAAGGAAATGAGTTTTTATGGTTATGAAATCTGTCCCATTTTGGACATATTTCTGTATTGCGGGGACATAGTGTTAACCATATATTGTTTTGACTGTGGTTATTGATTTGACTTGTTCCACTTCACGTTTCCCTTTCAGACAGAATAATTGCATTTCAGTGCATTCTGTCATAATTTCCAGTTCAGTGGTGCTCTCTCTAAATGTTAACGGGACTATAGACTTCAGCCCCAAACAGAAGAAAGAAAAAAAAAAATCAATCTCATATGTTTTTGCTTCGTGTTGAGAGCCTTTATGTGAGATGTTATTGTCTGCGCATCGATGCGCATTTCTGTAAATAACATTTCAGCTTTTCTCATTTTTGTCACAGCATCATTTGTGAGAATTAGAATTTTCTGTTCCCACTCACGTGGAGTCGAGCTGAAGCTGATTACAACCTGTGGCTTCAGCAGAGTCTTTTGAGGCAGGACTGAATGCCAATTGCTCTCAAAAGACAGATGTAAGAGGGGGTGATCGGGTTTTTTGACCAGAGTAAAGAAGGCTTTACTGAAACTGGGTCTACATTTGAATGCTGGATTTCCATCTGTGTTTCTGAGGTCCACCACACTGGGAATCCCTGTACATTTGTTGTACCAGGGTTTCCAAGGTTTCCCGATGTAGCAAATCAGCATAGCTAGTCAAACTAAAATGTGACTTATTTTGCCTAAGAATGATGTTTGCCTAATCTGGACCAAGCAATTAGAATTGATAGATGGATGATATTTGGATGGTGAAGAACCAAAATCAAAAACCAAAACTTGAAGTGAAAAATTGCAAGTTGGATTCAAAGATGAGTTCCTCGCCTTGGAGCCAGATGTCCCCCCCCCATCTGTCTGAATTCATCACAACCCAAACATGATTATGTAGCTCCTCTGTGATGTTTTTTGCAAATGTAAGTCTATGTAATAAAGTGTTATATATGTAGAATAATCTGAATTGTGGGCCAGTCTTGATGGTTTTGGTCATTTAGCTTTGCTCTGCTGTGGAAAAAGCAATAAAAATTGGACAAAAACCTGTTTTGTGATGAAGTGAAAATAAATATTAAAATAATGACAATTGAAATCTGTTGTCGCTGACACCTTCTGGCTTAAGCATACTTTCAACCAATTAGGCTTCAAGCAACACATAATGTAATCTCAGATGGCTTCGTGTTGTTATGTTTTTAGAGGACTGCAGGGAAATCCATCTGTGTTGGTGGATCCAAAATCCTACATTTTGTATCCTGTGAGATCAACACAGACAGATATTTATGTGCTACCAAAGGGACGTAGCTCAGTCTGAGTTACTTTTTGATAACCTACCACTGTTCTGCTCTTGTTCTATCCCTTTCTCTCTTTCTTTTCCTCTGAGCTTCCGATAATGCTCTCTTGGGTTCTTTTGATGAATCAGACATGGTTCATGTTCCAAACTGTCTTTAAAGTGAAATGCTGCTTTAAAGTGACACAGCGACCGAGAAAAAAAGGAGTTTTGAGCCGGTTTCTCAGCCTTAGGATTAGGAACATTAGTTCCAGGAATATACATAATGACTATCAGGTTACCATCAAAAGGAGTCAGAAACACATATTTTGAAGTTCAGTAAGTTACATAATGCTACTTTGAGTTTCCAATTGCAAAATAGTTTTACACTGTCGATAATTTATCCTTCTGGTAGACCATTGATGTGCTGGGTGGCAGATAGAAAATGATCATAAATGTTACCCCTCTTTTTATCGGGAGCATCATTGTTTTTCAGTGTTAGGGTAATTTTCCTCAGCCTAAAATGACTTTTTCTCCTCTGCTTGAGAAACTAAATTCTTAAGCCTCTTCTAGGACCGCCTCCTCAATGTGGCTTTTAATGTAAGTAGCTCTCTTAACCTATTAAGCTCTATGTGGCCAGAGGGTACCTCAAGTCATTATGGGTTAATGGCTTAGATGCTTTTGTTAGTTATTCATCTTTATCAAGTTTTAATTTGAAGAAAATGTAATTCTAAACAACACTCTGCAGGAAGAAGCTGCCTCATGAATATGGAACCAGGTCTGCAACAGGTTTTATGGTGAACCACAGAAACAATGAACCCTACAGGAATGTATTGAACCTACCTTTCTCAGAATAGTCAGTCCTTTGCAAAAAACCTAATGCAAAATTATATTTCATAAAGATTCAATTACATTTTTCACAACAAAGTCTCCAGGCACTTGACAAATATAATCAATTCAAGTTAATTCATTGTGGTCCAATGAAAACAAATCCACATTAGTCCAATTTATAATAATGGTGTTCATACAAGGAAACCTTACTCATAATAAAACAATTGTATATGATAAACTTCAAATAGGCTGATTTTTGAAAGATTTAAAAGCACAGTTACTTAAAGAAACACACGCACCCCTTAGAGATTGCTATATTTATTACAAGCATGTAGCAAAATACGTTTTTTCCATTTCTGCTAAGATGAACTGCAGATGACAACTTTATTCTTTTGTTGTTGAGCACAATTAAATGTTTCAGTTTAACAAAAAAACAATACTGTGAACTTTTGATTCCTAACAAAGTAGTCTTTGTTTCAATCATGAACATCAAATAATGAGTGATTATGGCTGTAGGTGATGATAAAGTCTGGAATAAACAAAGCTGACAGCTTCATTTGCATGCTAGCAAACAGAAACAAAAGTGTCTTTTAAGTGAGCACATGATGGATTTTTGAAGTACGGAAACCACTGAGCTCGAGGATTTGAGCATATAAGGCCATTTATTACAATTTGAGGCTGTCAGTAGAAGATTCGATTTCAGCGGTTACAGTCTGAGAAGTGGCTGCAGTCTAAGGTCACACACTGAAGTGATGCAATGAGCCAGACCTCTCACTGGATCACAGTCTTTTTTTTGGGGGGGGGGGGTTGTTTCTGTGACTGACCCGCTTTCTCTGTTTGTCCTTCTATACATAAGTCTCTTCTATCCACTCCCCCCCCCCCCTCTCACTTCTGTCTCTCTCTTGGCCTCATGATCCAGAAATCAGAAGCTCCATAAACAGGTCATGTGACGCCCAGAGCCAGTTTTTGCACAGTTTTCCCACTGGAAAGCAGAGTCTCTGTTAATGGCCAGGTCACCTCCAAGCTTGACAGCAAGAGCCCAGTAATTTCAGAGAGGTGGTCGGTCAAACTGGTAATATTATCACACAGTGTGCAGTGTGAGAATTAGATAATTGTACGGCGCAGGGATTGACTGGAGGGCACAAAGGCAGGTTTCTGCAACTAACATAATGAGGACCTAAATGTTATCTTATGATGGAGTTTAAGAATCTGATATAACAAACTATTTAAAAGCAGTGATTTTGCTTTAAGGGTCAGTTAACCAAACTTACTTGTCTTTTAACTTTCATTTTGTGTGTTGTTAACCGTGGACATAGTTCCGTTTCCGTGCATTGGAATTTTGAGATGTCGCTCTAGCTGTTTGCACACAAACACTGGAGTCCTGAAATGTTCTGGAGTTATTCTAGAGCCGTGGTTTTCAAGCACACAAATGTCTTCAACATTCACTCAGTATTTTCCACCCATCCCCTTGGTAAAATCTCCTGAACTTCTTCAGAAGTGAGTTAGCAGACATGTTTGGGACTAATCTGAGATAGTTTTGGCTCTTATGTCACTGGCAAACGTTGTGTTCACCAGATGTGGTCCAGATATAAATTGTCGGCCTAGATGAGGATTACGGCAAGTGTTGCACAAGCCAGAAGTGGTCCAAATATTAGGACCACAAGGAATTTACAGAAATGTGGGTAAGATAGTACGTGAACGTTGCAGCAAATGTTACGTAGCAGTTGCTGCCACTGTTGAGTCCACTGAGTGCGCGAGCTGTGGAGTTTCTGCTTCATTCTTTTCTTTTTCCTGACCTGTGTGCTGTTCTTTATTCAGTCTATGCTTTTGTGTTTACTCTCAGATACAAGTGTTATTATCAGATTGAAGGTCATCAAGGAACATCACCCACTTTTTTGTTTTACAAATGTGGCAGGACGAAGGAGGGCCCAGGCAGGGATTGAACCCACAACCTCCCACGTAGCCACCTATTTGGAATCCATGCTACATGGACCCTACTTGCAGTCCTGTCACTATGCCTCCGATTGATTGACATTTTGTCTCTACTGTGCCTGCACATTCTCTCGGACATCATCGGTGTTTATGTGTGGAAATGACTGTGAGAGCTCTGCAACCAACCTTAATAATAGGTCGTCCAATAATCCGAAGGTTGGCGGGTGGAATCCTGCTCCCGCCCCAGTCAACTGTCATTGTGTCCTTGGACACCTCACCCTCCTTGCCCCCAGTGTTGGCATCACTGGTAAAACTCAATTGTAAGTCGCTTTGGATAAAAGCATCCACTAAAAGTCTGTGCACCTAACTAAGAAAATACTTTTAGTGGACATAAAAAGACAAATAGGGAAACTAATAATATATCCACAGAACATCTGCTGCAAATACAATACTTATGGTTTGTGCATCTATGTTTTGTCTGGGAATTGAAACCTTTTAAACAAAACAACAGAAGTAGAAAAACTCCTTTTAAACATAATGTTTGTTAGCAAAATTTCTTGCATCCCAAGGCAACCCTATGTTGATATTTAAGATCCTTTCTGTATGCGCTCTACTCTTTGGTAGTCATCCATGAGATATAAGCAAGTAGAAAAATTCTGATCCTCTTCTCCACTGAAAGATCAAAGGCTGTTCACCTGTCACTGGGATTCCAATTCAATCATCAATCACCACGAGAGCAGTTTTATAAGGTGTTTTATGTCAGAAAATGTACTCCAGTGAGATCACCTTTTTAATCTCAGTTTTGGTGAAGAGACTAAATTCTGTGCAGTGTGTTACACCTGAAGTGGAAATTAGGAAATTGATTTATCAGGCAGAGAAAGCTGTGCCTTTGCATCTTTTGGATATCCATACTTTTTGGAGGATGACCAGCAACAGACTAAAAATAAGGATTTCTTTGCAGCATTGATTTCGATTTCTCCCAGTTTCCCTTTTCTAACAGTGCGGCTCCATACATGGCAATGCTTGTCAGACAAAAACAGTTTAATGGAATCAAATGAATAATATTTACATCTGCAGTTTTCTGACAATGAATATCAATGACCTTACTGTTCCTGTTTGAGTTTTCTGTTTCTGTAAATGTGCAACATTTTGTCAGATTATCAACACATGGTGGTTAAATACATAGGACATGACTGCAATACAACTTTCACTTAAATAAGTATTCCTAAGTAAAGTCATTTAATCATTTTTATCCCCTGCAATGTGAGCTTTGTTAAAACATTTTACAATTTTAGTAATGCATTGTGTACCAGTGTTGCCAGGTGTGTGATAATTATTGTATTTTTATTATGAAGCCCTCTGTATGATGTGCAATCTGTAATTCCAAAAATCTCCTAATTTACAATAATTTTATCCCTTCATTACTTGATTAAGCTGCTTCCTCATTAAACACTATCAGGATACAGATCCTGCACACAGCTTCCAGCATATATGCCTCAACAGCCACATGTGGTGACGCACAACGTAGCCTGTGATGACACACAAGAGTATTTAGCAGATCACAACATTTCAATGAGAGCCTCAGACCATTAAGTGGATGTTTTAGTTCAAAGCACACACTTTGAGCTTTGTATGTGTTTTGTTTTTGTTTTGTTTTTTACATTAAACCATTAAATCATCATCATGCATCATTGCAAAATATTTTAGAACCTGTTCTGTCCTCAGTGCAGGTTTTCAGGTCATTTAGTAAAATGTTTAAATATAAGGTGTTATGTTATTATATATGTCATTTTTATTTATTTACTTGTGCTTTATGTGGAAATACAGCCATACAAAAATGTATCAATCCAGCTCAGGTCAAATTTAGCTATTTGAATGGACAGAGGGTTTACATCGATATATGTGTGGCTATGAAGAATTAACCAGAAACCTTCATTAATCCCAGAAAGAAAGAAAAACTGTTTATTGACTTGATATTCATTCCTAATGTATAAACAACATACATCTCAAAATATTAATGAACCTTATACATGATGGTTGAGGAGAAGCTTCAAGGACTGATGTCTGCTGTTCATTGCAGCCCTGGGGGGGGAGGGGTCACCCTGCAGTCTACACTGCTAGAGGTGCTGTTCTGTAAGAGGTGCTTCTTTTAAGACATTTAGTTAGATTCTTAAAAGCTTAAACTACTTTATAGGCTACAAAATGCACAATCTTTGATAATGTGCTGCTGAAGGTGATGGTTCTGATCCATGTCAGGATGCAAATTGAGTGTGATAACTTTCCTTAAAATATAATCATTTTAAGCTCCTGGTACGATGCAGTGTCTTAATGATTAGATTAAAATGCTGCATTATCTATTTCCAGGGTTTGCCATGGACTGCTTTTCTCTATCTATTAACAGTGCTCTCACAGTAATACAGTACTAAATAGGCAGTGTGAAGTTATGGTTTATAAGTGGTCCACATATCTGGATGCTCCTGCAGGAGAACAACACAAAGCCACTGGTTCCATACTCTAGAAGTAGAAGCATTCACGGAACACATCAACTAGTGGACAGCAACAGCAAGTTCACTAGAGAGCATGTTAGAGACAACAGACTGCCTTTTTTGGACAATATGGTATACACTGAGGAGGATTAAAGTTTGCTAAAAACCTTAAACACATACCAATATCTACATTTTGATTCACAGTACCTGCTGGAGCACAGATTGTACATTCTGAATTTTATTTATTTATTTGACAGGGACATGAACAAGGATACTTTGACTTCAAAGAGAAACATGTTTTGTGTCAGGCTTTTACCAAAGCTGCTAATTTCCACCTGCTGTCTTTAGACTGGTTGATGTTGCATCATCGAAACGTTACATCATCGCACTGAAACCTACAACGCAGCCTTGACTCTCCTTCCCTGGAGGTCTTGTGACCAAAACAGTTATGGTCAGGCAAGTAAACAGCTCACAGATGAGTTACCACTGTAGCTCCCAACCGGCTCGACAGAACTGAGGAAGCCTGAAGAAGAAGGTGGTGAAAGATCTTCAAAAACCAAACAAAAACAAAAAAACAAAAACAAACAAAAAAAGTCCCGTTGTCTTGATGCAAGTGTTAGGAAGAGATTACAAAAGACATCTGCATATAAGATGTTTTTGGCTCCATATGGTTGACCGACGCCAGTCTTTCCACTGAGGAGGCGGTACGGCACAAAGCTCCCCCCCCACAGGAAGAGAGAAGTGTGTGTGCAGCCACCATGTCCACCATCTTTCTGTCACATTACCATATGCTCCTGCAGAAAGACTGCTAATTACGCCTGTGTATGACAGCCGCACTGCCAAGCTGGTGGGAACAAGACGACTGGGAAGAGGTGGATAAGACAAGGGGAGGGTGAACCCTGTCTCTTCATGTGGGTGTGTTACTGTGAGATTTAGACATAGAAAAGAAGGTCACTTTGTTGTAGTTCACAATGGAGAAGACTGAAGATCCTGCTGTAAGTTGGATTTAGACTTTAATTAGGTAGTGATAAAATGCTGACTGGACCAAAGGGTTCACTGATTAAGTTTGTTTAATAGGTGAGAAACAACTAATTGGATTTTAATAGCCAATCAAATGATGCACCTCAGCACTTCTCTGGCATATCAGCTGAAGTGGGGCAATATATGTTACCCAGGACTTCCAATCCCAAACCATTTTTTATTTATTAAGTAACAGCCTGGCATGGCTGTGTACTGCTATTTTTACAGTTATTTTGGCGTGTAGCCCAGTCAGTGGTCTGGTGGCACTTCAGCTTCAGAGGTGAGTCTCAAACAAGCTCAGACAGAGATAAAACTAGTAAAACTCAGCGAGGAAGAGTCTAGCTGTGATATTCTTGTGGTAGTCCTCGGGCTGTGGAGCTCTCTTGGGCTTTGCGAAGGCTCTGAACTGTGGGAGAGGAAAGATCAACAGAAGGGAGAGATGACAGGTAGTCACCTCTGAGACGAGAACAGACTAAAAAGATCTGAGATTTGGCCCCAAGTGGTACCTGATGGTTTAACTCTATCTGTTCTTTCTCTTTTCCTTTCTGCCTTCCTCTCATGCATGACTTGTCACACAAAATTTCCCTGTACATTGCTGTCTTCTGTTTGTATAGGAGGATCCTGTACTGTAAAAAAAAACTAAACAGTTTTAGCCAACACCTTCTGCCAGCAGCTGTGTTCGATTTAGAATATTCCTACTTCTGTCGACGCTCCGCATGCTCCAACTGTCATACATCACAGGTCTACTTGTACCCTGCACTGATGGGAGTAAACTAAACCCCAAAATGGATCAGGTGGAAAATTAATCAGAAACTGTCTTAGTTTGGATGATCTATTCATGCTTTTTTTTTCATGAGTTATTTGAAGACAAAGCAGCCAAATGGTGCTGTGACAACAGATGAATATGACATGTAGTAATCTCAAGTACTCTCAAGGAACTGAATAGCGACTCACTATTGAGTTCTGTCCTTTTATTGCATCATTATTTGAGATTACCGCCTGTGAATAAATGTTTACCTTTTAATGTTTCACGAGTGGGATTACATAGGGCATTTCTATTTCCTTTCATTATGTATGAGTTAGAGAGAGAAGATTTTCTTTTATTAAAAAAATGTTGATCCCTCACTCCCTTTCCTCAAAATCAAATGCATTATTTTCCTGTTTAAAGAAGTGGTTTTAACAGAATGAATTAATCCGAACTGGGAGGAGGTGAAGCATGTGTGTGTGGGAGGGGTCATACAAGTTCTGTGTATGTTTAACTCCATGAAGAATGGGCGAACCCCAACCTTATCAAATCAAATCAAATCAAATCAAAATTTATCTATAGCGCTTTTCATGCTACAAAGCAACACAAAGTGCTTTACATCATAAAAAAACAATCCATTTATATTAGATAAAAACAATCTTTTCCACAACAAAGTATAAAACAATTACTTTGAAGAGGACTAGATGGTTTCATTTAATTGTCTTGTACGACGATCTGCTGGAGATAAACAGGGTCGGTGGAATTATGAGAAAAAAGAAAGAAGTAAATATGTTTTTAAAGAATCCTGATACACAAGGACCATTTTATCAGCATGCATTTGAACTTTATTTTACACAAAGGAACAAAACTGTGTTTAAAGTGCATGCAGACAGCATTTAAATTGAGTCAGGAACTGTTTCACTTTGAAAACAAAGCTGTTGAAAAACAATTACACATGGCCTACATTTCTTGAAAAAGAAAAAAAAGTCAATTTCCTACTTAATCTGCCCCAGTTTTGTGATTACTGTCCAGACATCTTTTGACCTGCAAAGCACCAAATTATTGCTCCGTGTAAATCTTTTACTCCTGATACACATTTGTTTTATCATTAGTCTCATATCATTAATCTTAAACTAGATCAGGCATCTTTAAAGTAATGTTTCTGACTGTTCTGGGATGTGAATACCCGCCTGATATTAAAACAGAGCATCATTGATCTTTGTCTCTGCTCTGTCCTTGTTAAACTTCCACAATGTCCAATGTTCCTCCTCCTCTTGCTCTTGTTGCCTACTTTGTCTGCTAGCTAGTTGAATGGGTTCAACAACCTCTTTGCTGTCAACACACACAGCAGTGAGTGGGTATGCAAATGTATGCAAACACATACTGACATACAACAGTGGACCACCCCTTCTGACAGAAAGAGAGCAGCAGGACTGAGTGTTTGCTCTTCAGAGACACTTGTGCCAGAGTGAGGCTGAAAATGGAGAATCAAAGCTCTCTTATAAAATTAAAGCATCAGTAAAGGTGCAAAATGTGATATTAATATTCATGGTAATAGTTTCTTATACAACACACGGCTGTAGATTTGCAGCCTTATTAGTACGGGATGCAAATTTATGTTTGACAGTTGAGTAATATCTCTCAAGTTTGAAGAGGTTAATGCTCATATGTTAGCTGTCATACAAGTATGTATAATTTCATTGTGTGATCATGCATCACATGGATTACTAATGCTCGGGAGCAACATGATTAAGTTGTGACCATGCGTTAATAAGATGTGGGATCACAACTTCTTTATTATCATGAGTGACCACATTTTTAATCTGAGATCAAACAGCAGGAAACTGACAGGTGGATATCAGTTTTGTCGTTGCATCAAATGAAAATAATTGTCCCCATATGCTTGCATGCTTAAACATATATGTTTCTGCGTTGGGCTCGGAATTTGAACTCTACGGTGACAAAATACTGTCTATGGTTTAGCTTCCGGCCTTCACACATAAAGGATCCACAGCTGCAAGAGTTGAATTAACAACATCTTTTCTCTTTTGCATCCACCTATAGCCATGTAGTCTCCCAAGTACTTCCAGCTCCTGCTTGATGTCAACAATTTGTTCATGTTGTCCATATTGGTTTAGTTTCCAGTCATGCATTTATACAGCATGATTAAGTATCTTTTTTCAGTTATTGTCCTTAGCTGTTAGAAATCCCAGAATATCATTATAATACATTCAAATATTGAAATAACATTATTCATTCATTCATTCATTCATTCATTTATTCATTCATTCATTCTGTAACACCCCTCTGAAGAATCACGGACACAAGGCGTTCTTGTTTACTGGCATTTATTGCACACACACGTGCTCAGGATCACGCCGTGAGAACTTATTGGCCGCATAATTCAAAGGGGGTTAAAACAATCGTCCTGCTGCGTTGAGTGACTTTAAGCTCAAG
>JBBBVU010000023.1:6553431-6564821 GCA_037177055.1 Atherinosoma microstoma | reverse complement strand
TCATTCATTCATTCATTCATTCATTCATTCATTCATTCATTCATTCATTCATTCATTCATTCATTCATTCATTCACTACAGCTTATCCAAGGTTCAGGAGGAGGCAAAAACATTGGTCTCCCCAGCGACACTATTCAACTCCTCCTGGGGGATTCCAAGGCATTTCCATGTCCAAATGGATATAAAGTCCCTTCAGTGGGTCCCATGTCTTGGAAAACCTCCAAGGGGAAGTGACCAGAAGACACCTCAACTGACTCCTTTCAATATGTAGGAGCAGAGTCTCCACTCTAAGCACCTTCTGGATGTGCAAGCACCTCCCCCAATCCCTGAGGCTAAGCCCGGGCCACCTTCCAAAGGAAGCTCATTACAGTCGCTCGTATCCGTGATCTTATTCTTTCAGTCATTACCCAGATCTCATGACCATAGGTGAGAGTTGGAACAAAGATAGACCAGAAAATCAAGAGATTTGCCCTTTGACCCGGTGCTCTCTTTACCATAACGGACCCAAGGACCGGCCTCATTACTACTGACGAAACCCCAATCTGTCGGACAACCTCACACCCCATCCTACCATCACTCGTGAACAAGATCCCAAGATACTTGAGCTCTTCCGCTTAAGGCAAGAACTCATTCCCAACCTAGAGGAAGCAATCCAGACTTTTCTTGTTGAGAACCATGGCCGGCTTAGAGGAGCAGACTTTCATCCCGACAGTTGCACACTCAGCTGTAAACCTCCCCAGTACATCAGTGAAAATTGTGGTCTAAGGAAGCTAAAAGAACTTTTACATCTGCAAAAAGTAGGGATTCAACCCTGATGTTAAGATTAAACTAAATGTGTCCATTTAGTGCTACAGAGCAGTATATTTATTATCATGTGGCCACATTTTAGCCATCATGTTCCCATGCATTAGTATTCCATCGTGATAACTTTGTCATCTGCAACTGCAAACGTTCATCCTGCTAAGTTGATCAACTATTATGTCATCCAACTTTCCACCGATGATAACCTGAGTTCTTAAATGAGACTCTCTTTTTCTTTACAGGCTGAGGGATCCTCGTTTTTACAGATGGGGGCTTCACTGGAGCAGCAGGTCATCTGCATGTTCAAGGTAAAGTCATTTAGGGAAATCTCATCACAGGGAAAATGTAGGTTTAAAAAACAAATGGTTCAGAGGGTCAAGCTTGACAACTGGGACCCCTCAGGCTGTTTAACACCATTAAGGGATAACCCAGAGTCAGTGGGGGAATCCCTGATTTGAAGTTCTGGCCCAGTTTCCACAAACTAATAGGATCTGGATTTATTATGTGGCTTGTAGGTTAAAAATTCTCATGGGGCATTATGGCGTCATTGTGACAAATGTTTGGCTGTTGATGGGCTAATCTCAGTAAAGTCTGTGATACCGTCAGAATCTGACTTCTGAGATGTAATTTTGTGTATGATGTGAAAAGTTCTCATGTTGATTCTTGTCTTTCGCAGCAATCAGCTCCTATTGAATTTGGAGGCTCATGTTTATGAAGCTCATAGCTGCTGGTATCAATATTAGTCTTGAGAGTAATATTGATATTTCTAATTTTTAATCTCATCAAGACTCTAAACCATAACCATGTTTTATGTGGGATTATTTTTTATAACTGTATCTCTTTACTTCTCTGCGTCTCAGATTTTGGAGGAGTATGACTGGGGCGAGTTTGCTGTGATCACCAGCTTGCTGCCAGGCTACGACACCTTTGTGGATATAGTTCAGTCATACACGGACACTTCCTACTTCCTGTGGAATGTACAGGATATTATATCTCTGGAAATGTCTGTTGGGGCTAATGATTTGAAGGTCAAACGCATGCTGCAGCAGGTATGATTAAATCTCAGTTTGCTTAAAGTTTGCATGAAAACGCCTCCCCGGGTCTTAAGCTTTCTTGCTTTGTAATATTAATTTTGGGGTGAGAAGCAAAGCTGTTAGAGCATATCATCTTTTTAAAGATGTTAGAGTTTCATTTTCTTTCTTCTTCTAATTTAGTTTAGATCAGCTAATGTACAGTAAAATATATGGATCTGCTCAAATAAAATCAGTGCTTCAACCAGTCATCAGTTTCATGCAGTGCCATAAACCTTGGTGTAGGAATTTGGCACATTTTCCTAAGTTTGTCCAAGAAATTTTTTATAAAAAAAATCATTACACATGGGTGTGGCTACAAGCAAAAGCATGGAAAAACTTCCCTAGTCCAACTGTTCCCTGCTAAACTGGGGTCCCTTTGCATGTTTCAAGTACCATCAACATTTTAAAATGTCTCACCTTTTACAAATAGTCGTTCTGTCCGAACACTGTCTGACTATCACAAGCGTTAATACAAAATGCAAAGAGGAACAGTATAAACGGGCTAAATTTTCAATCACTAGGAATTGTCAAGCTCTGTAAAGGTAGATGTGACTTTGCTTTATCTATTCTGTAGCCAAATTAATCATGATTAATATATCCTAATTATGAATGACATTTAAGGAAATCCCCCGCTTGCTAACTCCTACTACTGCTGCATGGTAACCCAGTTTAAACTTTGAACAGCTGGTGTTATTGGCTTCAGCTGACCCCAAGCAAAACTCTGTTTTTGTGAATTTCAACCAACATATTTCCTTCTCTGTCTGCAGGTGGACTCCCAGGTCCTGCTGACGTACTGCTCTCACGAAGAGGCGCAGTACTTGTTTCGTCAAGCAGCCGAGGTGGGTCTGTTGGGGCCAGGCTACATCTGGATCCTCCCCAGCCTGGCCGTGGGCAACCCCGACAGCCCCCCACCTGCTACCTTCCCTGTAGGTGTAATCGGTGTGACTACAGACCAGTGGAGGAAAAGCTTGCGGCAGCGGGTGAGGGAGGGTGTCGCCATTGTAGCCAAAGGGGCAGAGAGTTTCAAGAGGGATTATGGCTTCATTCCTGAAGGATATGGTGACTGCAACAAGCCAACTAAACAATCGGGCAACAATACTCTTTTCAGGTGAGGCGTACTTGAGAAATCAACTCTTTCCAACATTTAAATATATATAGTACTTCTACTGTTTCGCATTTGCAGGCTTTGACTTTTGTTATCTTTTGTATGTTGCTTGTGCAAAGAAATATGAAGGATTATTTTTAACAAAGATTAGTCATTATAGACCAGTTGTCACTAACTAGCCAAAGTAACGACTCTGTAAAAGTTTCATAAAAGGCTCTTATAACGGTGGCTTCAGGATATTCTTGGCTTTAACAAATCATTAACAAAATCAGTGAGCGCCTAACTTTATTATAAGATCAACTGAACAAAAGAAATGTTTTCACTTAGCTAAAGAGACACGCTGATCACACTTTTCAGTCCTAGTTTAAATCCTTATAATCGGACTCCTGCCCTTTTATTATCACCTGTATTTACATTTTTAAAAAGAAGCACTCTCTGGTTGTGTATGTACATTCGAAGAGTCTGGTGGACTTGTCCCTCAGCAAAATTTAAAAAAAAAAAGCAATTGTAAAAGGTCCATTTGAACTCAAACTGAGATCGTTTTCATACTCTAAGTAACTTTGGTATGGGAGAGACCAAAAGTTTATATTAAAACTTCCATGATGTCAATTTATTTCTGTACCTAAGTAAAACTAAACACCAAGGCCCTGATTTACTAACAGGGGCAAAAACATGCTGCAGCTGATTCTGAATGCGCCTGTTAAACGTGTAAAATAGAAAATCGCACGCAACGTGATTTACTAAACGTGCGGCTGTTTTTGCGCCTATATTTAGGCTTCTGAAAGCCAGGCGTTAACTGTCTGAGATGCGCACAAACGGCTGCAGCTTGGATGAGAGGCAACAGCCCAATGCTGCAGGACATGCATCAGTGTCTGACAATATTTTATCATGAGTGGTGGGTGGCAATGACTGAACTTCTGGAACAAAGTCTTTACAGAAAAAGAGATCATTTGAATGTTAAAATCACAACTGTTGTTTAGACAAACATTGTGAAAAGGAGGCGTGTTATTTGTTATGCCACTAATGTTATGTTTGTTATGCCAATTTTTTGTTCTTCATCTAACATCTTGCCGTCTCTTCTTAACTTCATCTGATGTTCTTCTTGTTTTTCCAACTGCATTTACTTTTTGGCAAATATCCTTTCAAATTGCAATCCCTCTGGTCACCTTAAGATGTCTTTGCTATATTTATTCGCCTCTTCCACTAATATTTCGATCTCCATTTGTTTTCCATTTACGACTTTCTTGCTCTCCTTCTACACAGCAAATCAATTGCGCACGCTAAATCCTCCTTTAAATGAGGCTGTTTGCGCCTGTTGTCAATTGCGCAATCAATCTTTGTAGATCAAATCATGGAAACACAACAGGCACAATTCATTTGCGGCGCACACAATTTTGCGCTCGCTATTTGGGATCTTAGTAAATCAGGGCCCAAGTTATAAGAAAGCTTAAATAAAACTACAATACAAAAATGTAATTAAATGAAACCTAAATAATAAAATAAATATCCCTTATGGCTGCAGATTCCTGCAGTTATGACACCATCAATCCTCAAACCTCTTTATTAGAAATGCTAGTGTATATTATATTATACACTGCTGGACCAAAAAAAGTTACTACCTGGATATGATTGAGCCAATTGTGCAAATAGTGTAGATAGGTCTACCTCTGGGAAGGTACTGTTGCAATTAAAATATTTCAAATGGAAAATAAGTTATTCAACTTGTACTGATGAAGTGGTGAGCTTCCATTCCTTAAACCACCATGTCTGAAGACACATCCTGTTACTGTGGAAGATGATGTTCTGTTTTAGAAAGGTGAAACTATTGGTTTGCATCAACAAAACAACTAAAAAGACTGCTGACACCTCTAAAATTGTGTTAAAGTTTATCTATACCAGCATTAAAAAACTGTTTATGTAGGCCTAAATGGATATCAAGGTGCCATCAGGCTATATTTATAAATTCATAATGACATCTGCTCTTTCGTATCTGATTATTCCCATTATTTTAGCTGACTAATGTCCAATGTATTGTATGTGCGTCCTTGTAATATTCATTGTATAATTATCATATTATTTAATAGCAGCTTTTTGTTGCAGCTAATGCAGATCCTTTAAACATCTTGATGAAAATTTAATGCAAGTCTGGAAAGAAATTAATGTTGATTAATCTTACTGAGACACCACAGCAGAAATGTGCCAGAAAGAAAAGATAAAGCCATTTTTGGCCATGCTGTGTATCAAATAATCATCATAGTGTCTTGAAAATAAAGGAACAGATTTTTGTTGTTTGTAATAACTTGAGCGATTGTTACTGTCACATGGAAAAAACAACACATCGTTGGATTTTACCTTTGAACTCACCAGATCATGGCATGTAATAAAGAAAGAAAATAAAGAGTGCCTCTTTTGCATATGTTCTAAAATGCAAATTAGTCTGGATTCATTATTCACAGCCAGGTCCATTATGAATTTATACCTTAACAGACAGCAAAACCACTCAGTAGGAACATCCTGCTGTCCAACCAATCACCTGCCGCCATCATCCCCTAATGAGCTACTTCCATTCCTTGACATTAAATTAAACCCTCCCGGGGGGAGCTTTAGTCTTAATTAGGAACTGATCATTGCGTGTGCGTGCATTAGCATAAATCAATATGCTGAATCTTGTGTAGAAAGTATCAGTCAAGTTCTTTGATTGCATACTTTATACTTGTTTCTGTTTGACATATAGACACATGCTGAATGTAACGTGGGAAAAGAGAGATCTGTCCTTCAACAACCAAGGCTTCCTCTCCAGCCCTTCTATGGTTATCATTGCTTTGGACCGGGAGAGACTGTGGGACAAGGTACGGAGCATAATGAGCTAAACCATGACATACATTTAAGATCTCAATGTGGACAGTCGGTGTACAAAAACACCAACAGCAGTTTGTATCTTTAAGCCTTCATTTAATATATTAAACCTAAACTTTTCCTGATTTATGTCACCATGCAACAGAGCGAAGGACACAGTATGGCAAATCAACTAAAACCTTACAAAGACAAGCATGAAATGCACTGTAAACATTAAGGACTTGCAATCAGAAGTTTACAGACAATTAAAAATATATTTTATATATTTTGGGGCTCAGGTTGGTTGCAGGTCAACAACTTTAAAAGACATTTCTGCAGAGAACAATTTCCGTTTGGATTTGGGTTTCACTTTATTGTAACTACATCATGCAAATATAAACATGACAAGATGTGCAGACACCCTGAGCCATATGTTTCCTTGAGCATGACTCTGCACTCTGCACCTCCAGATGGTTCATCTACTGCCGTGCTACACATCTCCATCAACAACACTTGCATTGTTTCATATATAAAATTTCAGCTTTAGATATTTTGATATCAGATTTGGAATGAAAACCCAGGAAGAAACAGGAAATAGAAAGAAGTTTCCTGTGATCTTTAAGCTAATTTAAAAAAAATTACAATATAAAAGATCAGACTGAGAGAAAAACTGTAAAACAGAAGATATCTGAGGGTTTTAACTGAATTTCGCATTAATTCTATGCATCCTTCTGTTTTCTGAAGCTACATCCTTGCCCTGTTTCCTCAAAAACATTTTTTAACTCCTTTAACACATACAAGCGTGCACACACACATGCACACACACACATTCAAAGCCTGATGGGGTATAGAAAAACCGTGACATAACAGAGTGGCCTGAACCTAATCTCACAGCTACAGTTGAACTCATTTATTCCTGTCCTGAAAAGACCAACCCATTTTATCAATGTCACTTAATGTCAGGCTTGTATGTATTTGTGCTTGTAGGAACATGGTCATGTAATCGTGCTGCTAGGGGTCATACATGTGCAACTGCCTCACACCATTTATATTATGTCTTTGTGTTCCCATGACTTATTGATGTTGACAAAACACAAAGATAACAAGACGTCTTTAAACAAGATGCCGTACAAATGTCTGCCTTCTCCGAGTCCTCGTTCCTTTTCTTTCCTGTCTCATTACATTCTGATCGTTCACTTGTACCTCCTCTTCATGTCATGTCATGTCTCTCATCTGTTATAACAGTGTGGCACGTTGCTCTTGTCAAGCTTCTCTCCTTCAGTGTGACAATCTGACAGTTTAACATGATGTTGTTCCTTCTCATCATCTGAAGGGTGCTGCCGGGTGACACTTTAAGTTCACATTTATTGCCAGGATTCTCTCCCGTTCCCTTTTCTTGCGCTTCTTACTTTTGCACCTGCAGAGCTGAAATAATGATTATTTTTATATGAACCAAAGATCAAATAACATCAGATGATTGGGTGATGTGAAAGAGAAGGTTCAAGGAAAGCTCTTTGACCAAGAGAGAGCTTTTTGTGGTTGTGTTTGAGCACTTGTGTGGTTCAGGATCCACAAAGCCAATCACCGTAAGGTAAATATATCTACAGCACCAGTTTTAGATTTCTGGACCCACTCTTCACTGATGAAGTGGGAGAAAGAATAAACATTAGGTTTCCATTTCCAGTTCTGAAACACTTCTTAAAATGTGCAGGAACCTTTGGAATCTAAACACATGATTATGAGTAACTAAGTTTTTTTAATATTATTATAGTCACTTCCCACAATAAGCACGTCACATTAAAGTAAGAAGCCTTGGTTGTTAATTGTGCATTTCATTCTATAAACTACAAAATTAAATAATCAGAATTAATTACATCAAGTAATACCATTAAACATAATGAGAATATAACCGCTTGACAGCCCTGTTCTGTTCATTTACACAAAGAATAAAGGAAGAATGATAGAGACTCATTCTACCCAGTTTCATCTGCTCATTTGAATAAAACAGCAAACTTAGCTTGTCATTGGCTGCCCTCTGCTTTATATAAACGATTCAGAGTGAAAGTGAACCTTAGCAGCTGTGGTCACCGTTTTCCTCTCACAAGTAAACCAGGAGTTATGGATGAAAGTCTAATGCAGAAGGTGACGAGATAGTTGTCATCCCGTGAATATACCGTGAAAGAATGTTCAGGTTTACCCTTACCTGTCTGTCATAGAGCAGGATTGTGTTTTGCTTCCACCCTGTTTCTATCCTTCAGAAACTCAGCACATCACCTTCCCCCACTAGGCTGAGACAATCAGATTAAACATATACAGTATAGACGGGGTTACACTTCCTGTTGATCAGATATTGAATTGAAATGTTTTCAGCACCACTCTATCTGATTCAAAAGTAATCGGCCATGTTTACATGAGCAAAATTTCTTCAATTGGGTTACAATTCTGATCAGACCTGTACTGTTTACATAAACCTGAAACATGTTTCTCATCATGATGTGTGTTCACATGCATCACATGTTTGAACAGAATAAATCACTTTGATGTGAAGAATTGCGCCGCTGTCTGGCTGTCCAGAAACAGCGTAGTAGAAGCCAATGTAAACAATGTAAACAATGTAAACAAACACCATTGTTTGTGCATATTTCTTGCATTGGCTTGTCTTACCAATTTCACTTTCTCCCCCTTTAATAATTTCAAATTCTTCTAAAATCTCAAGCAATGTATTTGTATCGCATAATGATCATTTCAGCTTGGTCTAGCCATATCTTCCACTTTTTTATTCTTATTTTAAAAAGCCCTTTCTTGAGTGAAGTGAACAGTGCAATATAAGCCATTACAAAAATTGTGGGATTACGTTACATTGATTTATGGCCGACAGAAACAGGCAGGTTCAGTAAGGATCATTTCCAACCGTCACTTGAAGTGTGTGTGTTAATGCACTCTGATCCAAACAACAATCAGCATAGCCCACCTCTCTCGATCTGAATAAAATTTTGATCTAAACGTGTATGATTTGATCAAAATCTTTTGATTGGTATGTTCGCATAAAGCATTTTAATTCCGATTAGGGTTTTAGTCTGAATACTTGTGTCAACGTAGACATGGCTATTCTGGCCAAACTATATCAGATCAGTCTGACTGAGGGAATTCTATCCTGATTGGACTGTTAATCTGATTTAAATTGACATTGACATTGAAAGGTTACAATATAAACGCAGCTTGTGTTTAGTCCTGGTCCATCACTTTGATATGGATACCCAATGAATATATGGGTCATTGTAAAAAGCGGTCACGTTTATTGGGAAAATGCTGCTCTAAAAATCATCTTTATGGGTAAATTTCAAGATTCTTGCAAACCCAATTTTCATTCATCTATAAGTTTTGGTCACCAGTCAACCATATAGTTTGTACCAGAACGACAAGCAAATCAAAGAGCTTCTACTGAAGAGCAATGATGTGTAACTATGAGAAAGAACAGACTGAAGGGTTTATTTTCAGAAGTAAAATCGTTGTTATTCTTTCACAGATAGCAGAAACAAATCCCCATCTTGTACATCATAACGTGTGTTCATTCGAATCTGGAGGTCATCCATGTACAATCGAGGAAAACATCTGCTTGAGTGAGCTGAAGAACAAATAAAGATTTGATATGAAAAAGAGGTCTCATTAAATCTATGAGTAAGCCCATTTCACATGTAGTAAGTCAGCGCAGGCCGAGCTCAGTACGGCTCATTAGGTTTTCAAGATGTCACGAACTGCCCTGGTTCTCTTGGAGAAGGTTTCATGGAGCTTAGTGCTGACATCTAATAGATTATTCACCGTGTAATGTGACATTACAATGCAATTCTAGTACAAAGTTGCACCATTTACAAAAAAAAAAATCATATCCTTTTGTGTTTTTGGAGTAATTATCTTGTATTTGCCAGAGTCTGCGATAATGGATTCATTTTCAGTTCAGTGAGCTCATCAAGCACAAAAAACATTTTCTCGGTTGTTTAAAAAAGCTCCGCAAATACAGCAAATATTTTTAACATGCACAAAAACTCATAATAAATAATCACTGGAATGGTTCACATTCACAAACTATGACATTTAAATTTGCTTGTTAGTTGAAAAAAGAAAATAAATAATTGAATAATCAGTCTATAAAGTGAACATAGATCCAAGGCAACACATGCTGGGATGTATTATTAATGTGATGCAGTTGGTTTGCCCTTTGTTTTAGTTTTTGTGATTTTCTCGCTCCCTTGCTCAAAGACTTTTAAAGTCTCTTTAGTGTGTGTTAATGAACTCTGCTCTCCTTTCATCTTTTAATCCTCTTCTTCCAGGTCAGTACAGGCATCTTTAAAAAAAAAGAAAGAAATAAAAATAAAGAAAAAATTCTCAGCCTGCAGGGAATGGCAGGTGAAAAGAAAAAAGGTTGACATGAAGGTCGCAGCTCAGGTTCAAACATGCATGATCATGATACCAATGAGCTCTTTCTCTCTTGCACTCCCTGTTCAGGTAGGTACATTTGCTCGGGGCGTCCTTCAAGTTCGCTACCCCATCTGGCCACGGTACGGCAGCTTCCTGGAGCATGTGTCTGATGACCGTCACCTGACCGTTGCCACCCTGGAGGAGCATCCCTTTGTAATAGTTGAGAATGTGGACCCGGGAACTGGCACATGTGTTCGCAACACTGTACCCTGCAGGCGTCAGTCCAATTACACAGAGAGGTACGCAAAGAAATGCAAACACATCTGCAGTCTGCTCTGAAAAGTGTAGAAGCAAGCCTAGTCGTGTCCCACACAAACAAGGTCGCCAGTTTTCATGCACTGAAACCTCAAAGGGGTGAGTTGTAGCCAGAAGAAAGAGGGCAACATAAAATGCTGATTTGTTTTTAAAGAAGGAGATTTGGGATAAAAACACTGGCTGGTTCTGCACACCAAAGCTCTACTCAACTGTGTGGACAAGTCTTACAGTACTTTTATTTAGATTTTTGGTTTTTATGTTTGTCATTTTGTTCAAATAAACTTTTTTTCATTCATTCATACTGATTGGGTTTAACTGAGTACTGAGTACATTTAACCACGTTTTTAATCCATGTTTTCTCAAAGGAAGTTTTGCTAACTCGTTTTGGAAATTTTAATTGTATCACACTTTCCTCATCTGCATTTAGTTCGTTTAGTTTCCTCTGAGCTGCAGTTCCAGCTGCAAATTTCAGGTTTAGAAAGTGTCAACCAGTTGAGGTTGGCACCAAAATTAAGTCAAGCCATGAACCCCATGTTAAAATGTCCCACTTCACAGTGGAAGAAGACATGTTTACAACCTTGTAGTGAAAACAGATTTAGTATTTATTACTTAATTATCGGTTCAACCATTCAAAAGGTTATGAATTATTATGAGCAGGGTTGCATTGAGTGACTGATGAGTGCTGTGGCCTCTATTCAAACATGTCCTCCAGTTTCAGTCAGATCAACTCTTTGCATGTGATAAGGAATATGGGAGGTGTAACAGAGTAAAGCTATCTATCTATCTATCTATCTATCTATCTATCTATCTATCTATCTATCTATCTATCTATCTATCTATCTATC
>JBBBVU010000023.1:6526496-6539317 GCA_037177055.1 Atherinosoma microstoma | reverse complement strand
GCTACAACAATAATTTCCCTCAAAGGGATAAATAAAGTATTTTTCATTTCATTTCATTCATTTCATTTCATTCATTTGGACGGATTTGTCAAGCCGAGGAAAGACTTGGCATTAATTTCACTAGGGAGGAGCAGGTGAGAGTATGGGTTCATTCATTGTGTCTTCATGGCAAGACAGGAAGTCAGGCAGTTTAGGTTTGCACAGACGCTACACCTGAACAGTTCTGCACTCTGGCTTGTTGATGTTTTAGCATTGAAATGGAGGTATTGCAACACAAACTTTGAATCTCTCTCTTTCCTCAGCTCCTGGTGGTCCAACATTCACAATTGGGAAGTCAGTGTGGTTGCTGTGGGGAATTGTCTTCAACAACTCTGTCCCCATTGAAAACCCGAAAGGAACCACCAGTAAAATCATGGTTCTGGTCTGGGCCTTTTTTGCTGTCATCTTCCTGGCTTCCTACACTGCCAATCTGGCTGCTTTCATGATACAAGAGCAGTACATCGACACTGTGTCTGGCCTCTCCGACAAGAAGGTAAGAGACTGAATAAACAAGAGTTCAATAGTGGCCTCAGAGTGATTATGAAATGTGACAGTTCCTAAAAGTTCACAGAGCCAAAACACAAGCAGGCCGTTTTTGTGGAGCTTGGAGATATGGAATCCATCACATCTTTTCACTTAAATGCAGCTCATGCTACATCGTCTTCTCCTTTCTCTGTTCTTCACATTGCATTGATTAATAAACCATAAACAATAGAGAGCCAAAAGACCAGCAGAAATCCTGTGATGAAATCCAGCTCAAGGATTTTCTTTTTGAATGTCTCTGTCCTTTCCCTATCAGCGGGAAGCCCAGCAGTATGAATGACTAATCAATTACTGCCATCCGTCAATACAGTTGGTGTCTGAGTCTTAACTTGTCCTGTCAGTATTTTGTCCATCAATATTCCCCCTGTGCCGTCTCCATGTCTCGTGTCTTTCACACTGTTTGAACAAGAGTGCAAAATGCCAAATAGTTGGAAAAAAACCCAAAAAACAAGTAAAGCCACAGAGGAAAACAACACATGCACACTCTCTCTACCACTTAAATGTGTGTGCACGCACATTCGCTGTTTAGAAATCGAGTCTCAGAGGAGCTATATAAGATTTTTTTTTTCCCAAGACAAAGCAGCAGTTAGCCCTGTAGTTTTAGAATAAACACTCTTCACTCATCCAACTCAGACAGCTAAAATCTTTAGATAGATAAATATAAAAAATAATTTCCCGTCTCTTAAGTTAAAGTTATTACCAAGCAGCTGCTAAGAGGAATAATGATAGCCTGTGAGCATGTGACTATATTACATTAAGATGCAAGAAAAATATGAACCCATCCTGTAATTTTCAATCTCCGACACACTTCTGTACCCACTCGCATGTTGATTGGCCCATTCATTAACACTCAGCTTAAAAAGGTCAGTGCTGTAACCGAGATGAATAGGTCTTCTCTGTTTATGGTCTAATTGAGCGCGATGTATTTCTGCTTCACTCTGCCATGCGTCGTGAAATGTGAATTTCAGGCACAGATTGAACTGGATTAGGATAATCTGTGTAGAACGAAATAATTCAAATGCACGTTGACTGATGTCAGATGTGATGTAATTGAAGTGAGTGAGTGGTCAGCAGTCCATTTATCCAGCTTTGGCTTCAGCTGCTGATTCAATTATATTTTGGATCCAAAATTAAATGAAATTTAATGTTGTAGTCCCACTTCCTCTTTTAGTACTTTCCTTTGCTCATTCTGGTCCCCCATTGTCTTCACTTTTCACTTTCTTTTCTTTGTTTTTTCTTTTCTTTTACTCCTTCTCTTCCTTCATAACTTTTCCCCTTTCATGACAATTCTTTTTTCCTCTCCCTTCCTCTTTGCCCACTACTTAATTCCCTTTTCTTGTTTTGCTTCCCCCCCCCCCACACATCCTCTTTGTTTTTCCTCCTTTATTTAATTACTTTCTGCTCTTCCTTCGTTATTTTTCTCATCTTCCGTCCTCTGTTCTCCTTTTCCCCCTCAAACAATCTCATCACGCTCTTCCCCCCTTTGCCTTTTTTGTATCTTTTTGATATCTTCACTTTCTTCTTTTCAATTTTTTTTGTTCTCCTACCGTCTTCTCTCCCTCTCTTGAGTCTCTTTCTTCTTTCTATTCTATCCTTACATTTCTTTCACAATTTACTCATCTTCACAAACATCTCTTCACCTCCATCCATTGTCAAACACCCTTTATTTCTCCAATCTTCCCCTCCCTACCCTTTCCTTTCCTCTGACCATCTTTCCACCGTCTCTCTCTACAGTTTCAGAAACCACAGGAACACTACCCTCCTTTTCGCTTCGGGACGGTCCCAAATGGGAGCACGGAGAGGAACATCCGCAGCAACTACCCCGACATGCACACACACATGACGAAATACAACCAGAAGGGGGTGGAGGAAGCCTTGCAGAGCCTCAAAACTGGGTACACATTTGCTCACATTTGAACTGTAAAGCGCTATTAAAGTTGGGAAGTTATATTTTAACTGATCCTCGAGCTAGTGAAGACATGACACAGTAATGATGCTCCTAATTTCGATGATACCACAGAGATTTGATGGTCTTTGTGCCACATGCCTATTTTTAAATCAGGCCAGTGTGATGGGTGTATTTTTAGATGTAAAGTCGCATTTAGTGCGGCTTCATTTGTATAAGAAAGTGCTGTCAAACATGTCATCCTCTCAGAGACCTAGCTTAGATTGTAAATACTTAAAGCAGCATTCATGACTACAAACTGCATGTCTAAATATCGTGGTGACATTTTACAATAAGAGCCACAAAATTTGCTTTGTTACGCAGCAAATAATAAGGAACAAATCAGGGATAATGATTCATTAATGATTAACTAAGCTTTGCATTTGCATGAAATCGAAGAGATTATCTAATGAGCACTGAATGATCACTTAATGGTCAGTTAGTCATGAAATGACTGGAAATGTAATCAGGGACCAATTGCTAATTTATCATTTAATAGATAATGGTTAATCAATGATTACTTAATGATGAGTATCTTACCTCTTTTCAAGTGAGTGGTTCAGATGAAGCAGCTGGACAACAGTACCAAACCTGTAACAACTCCTTTTTACTATTTGCTTAAAGGCTAATCTTAATCAACAGTAGTTCTGCATTACTTCATCATTAACTCACCAGTCATTAACCTTTATGTGCCTCTTAAAGTAAAGTGAGCACTGAGTACTGAATCATTACCTCATCATTAACTTACCATTAGTTAACCTTTTTGTGGCCTCTGAGGTACAATTGGTCATTTTATGACAAACTGACCATTAAGTAATCATTCAGTAATCATTAGCTAATTTATCTGATTTCACAGGAATGCGAAGCTTAGGAAATCATAAATGAATCATTAAACCCTGATTTGTTTCTCATTAGTTGCCGAGTAACTAAGCAAATTTTGTGGCCCTTATTGTAAAGCGTTACTGGAAAACGTTCACTTTTTTCCACACCATCCAGTAGGTTTGGAGAGTTAAACTAGTAAAGTAAACTAGTGCTAATGGTGAACTGGGAGCCATATTGATTAATAGCACAATGTCTGGTGACCACGAAACAGCTTGAATGTTAAACCACAGGGCAAGTATCCACAGAAAAGTAAAAGTAATTTATCACATTGCAACCTTTTCAAAGTTGCTTGTTTTTATTTGTCTTTCTCGATATGAGTCAGGCGGCAAAGTTTTTATGTTTATCCATATGTTACACCCAAATACAAGATACTTCGGGCCCTGATTGGGAATGCTTATGATTAATCAGACATTGTACAAACCGAATATTTTGGTACAAACATTTACGGTCTAGAGATTATAAAAAGCACATTATAGAATCAGCATTAGCATCTTTCTCAAAGCAAAGCAGCGATTAAGTACAGCCTCATGGTGCTCCCGGCTATAGACTCCTGCTTGTCTGAGTTACGCTCTCCTATGCAAGTACTTGAAGCACAGATCTCTCTTTAAAAGCTCTTCGGTCAAAGTTACATCTGGCTGTGCCACTTTTGAACAGAGTCTTTCCTCAAGAACCATTTCTAAAGAGCTGACTAGGATCAGTGTGATGGATTGCCGGTCTCAAGCAAGTTTCAAGTGAGCTGATTGTCCCGGATATTAAATGAAAGCAATGGCAGCCTGGAAGGTTGAAAAGTCTAAAAACTAATTTGCTTTGAAGGTTGTCAGCTGCAAATTGATATATGCAACATTTAATAGGCTCAAACAAGCAAAACCATAGATAAATAGTTTTGGATCCTGAATACAAAGATATTTTTTCAGCAGGTGATAACCTTTAAGAACTAACAGAAACAATCTACTTGTGTGCAGGAAGCTTGATGCCTTCATTTATGATGCTGCTGTTTTGAACTACATGGCTGGGAAGGATGAGGGCTGCAAACTGGTGACCATTGGCAGTGGGAAAGTGTTTGCCACCACAGGATATGGCATTGCTCTGGAGAAAGACTCCCGCTGGAAACGACCTATAGACTTGGCGTTGCTGCAGTTCCTCGGAGATGGTGAGCACAGATCTGAGCCGTACAAGGTGCAATCAAAAGGTTCAAACAGAAAGTTGGAAATTTGTCCACTACCCATTTTAAAGTGGTTACCTCATGCTGCAATGTAACCTTTTCATGCTCCTGATTAGACCACTATGAGGTGAACTTCTGGTTTAATTAGGGACCTCAAAGAGAGCAAATATCAACTGAATAAACCTCTTGAAGAT
Organism: Atherinosoma microstoma; assembly: GCA_037177055.1. NCBI lineage: Eukaryota > Metazoa > Chordata > Actinopteri > Atheriniformes > Atherinidae > Atherinosoma > Atherinosoma microstoma. The sequence continues at coordinate 6,534,552 of JBBBVU010000023.1, read as the reverse complement.
CTCTATTGATGATGACGGTTTGGTTTGCTGTTATGTCCCAGAGACAAAGAAGAAGTCTTTAGTTAAAGACTAAAGAATTCACATGAAGTCAGTAGTGCTACAAAGACTGAGTCTGAAATTAACTTCATAAAGAGAACTCCAAGAGTGGTAGAGGGTCAGTACTTTAAATACAATGGTGTCAGAATTTTAATCAGGTACATATTTGCTATACAGGTATAGTCTTACCTTTATTTCAATTACACTTTGTCATTAAATACAACTCACTCCACACACACTTAAATTTTCCCAAGCCTTGTCTGAGTTTATTTCTGTCCCACTGCTACAGTGCAGGTACAGCAAGGAACTGGCGTCAGTCCAGATCAATGTGCGCTGCGTGAGCAGGCAAGTGGTCTTACAGGGAAGAGTTAATATCCTGTAGAACAACAGGGGGTGTTAGGGATATGATCACCTCCTTCACACACATACTGACCTGCCATGATGTCTGCCGGTGTGGAGTTTATATCCTCTTCCCTCTGAGAGCTTAAAAGTGCCCCACACATACACTCCATAACTATTCATTTGATCATAATTGAGACTTTAGAGTGTTTGGAGAACATACGGCTACTGAGTGATAAAACAGACCATGCTGCCTGGAGAATGTTGACGAGAGTTCACCTCAAATTCAGGACACCTGTTCAGGGATCTGAAAGAGAAACGTATTTAGAAATGTTAGTTAATGGAGATGTGTTGAATAGATCTGGACACAAACAGTACTACATATGTTGCATTTTTACTAGAACTGAGGGTTTTAATAGCCATTTATGATTATATGTAGTATTTCACACAAAGAAAATTGTCCTCCAATTCTAAGACTGGAGCCAGACAAATATTCAAAATATACAAAGAAGGGATTCAAGGAGGTCTTTTTGGGCCGAACAGTGAATTGCTCTTGACTGGCAAAGTCAAATCTGAGCATATGTTTTTCTGATGAGGAGCAGATTAATCACTAGCGCTGGATTACAAATCAAGGAAACTGCCAGCTGATGATCTGGAGGCATAAGTTCACTTTGTTTCAGTTGTTTAATGGCAATAGTTCTGCTCAAGGTTAGAGCTTGGGGTGGTAGTATAGAATTGGACTCTTTTCCCATCACATGGTAGCCCTCAGATTGACCCCCTTTGTTGTCTATTGTAGATGTCATACCATCGTGGTGGACAGGCTCATCTGCTTATCATAGTAAGGCAATATGAAACTGACATTGGATAAAAACAAATAGATAAATAAATTTTAAAAAAATATGCCTCGTGTTGCAAGAGGTCAATGCACTTTATGAAGTTTGTGGTTGAACATAATGGTGTGAAAGAGTATTTGTGGGGGAAAAAAAGATCAAAAGCCTGGAGGAAAATCAAATTGTTTGTTTATACTATGCTCTTGGATTTATGCACCTTTACGTGCTGTTCATGCAGAAGATGGGATATCCATGTCATATGATTTGCAATCAATGTCCATACTGTGTGCACAGAATTGCAAATGACTTCTGTAGAGAAAAAGTCACGATTGTTCTACCCACATGTGAACATTTTAAATGAACTGTTTTGAACTTGTACCTGAAACCAGCAGCTAACCATGAAACAGAACTCCAGCTAAGAAAAGATTAGTTGAACTGTTTAAAGGGGCAAAAATCCCATTTCTAAGTGTTTTGAATGGTCTCTTGTGGTGTTTTAAGTCACGAAGAGACCAAAAACTCCTATAAAAAACAAACACCGTATGTAATTAGGTTATATCTTTCTTTGAAATTGAGTTTCTAAGCAGGATGTTTCTCACTTTCCTACATAACGTGACGTAGGGATTAGTTCAGTAACTCCCCCTGCTGGTCTTCAACCTCGCCAATGCTCGTCCATGACGTGTTCGCTCCGCCCCTCTTCAGCCGCCAGGAAGCAGTAACAAGGAAGTCAACGGCTTTCAAACCATGACTGACAATTCATTTAGATATCAAAGAATTGTTTCAGATTGGGAATAAAGTGCATAATATGTCTCCTTTAAAGGAAAGGCACATAGGACTAGGCCTGTGTTGTAATGAAAACCTTGTCAACATATATTAGCACCTTTTTAATATTTTAAAGGTTATTTTGTTTCCTTAGATACTTTATTTTTAATTAAAAAATTTTTAATTAAATTAAATTAAATTAAATTAAATTAAATTTCCTAATTAAGGTCAGCTAAAAGTATCTGGGTCTTTATGAAAAACTGTATCTATTCAAACATACATCTGTTTCCTCCATGAACTCTGATTTATGGTTAGGGGAAGTTTTAAACCCAGCCGTAGCTGGTTGCTGAAACTGTGTGTTAGACATTTTAAATCCCACATTACAGGAACAACAGAGTTTGATTTGTCTACAATTAATGAGCAGAATCTGGGATTGGTAGACTGACTCAGCAAAAAGCAGCATGAATGGCCTATAGTAGTTTTCAATATGGAAAATAAATGAATTTATATATTTATTTCACTGTAGCCTCATAAGATAACTTTTTACTTGCCCAATCACAGTTTGGTTACCTTTGGCAAGTGGGCATCAGTCAAGCTCTATAAAACAAAACAAATCTGGCATTTATATTGTATTATCTGTTCACATAAATCTGCATGCAATTCTGGCCAAACATTAAACCGTTGCTCCACAACCCCCAACAGGTTATTCCCATTACAGCAACTGTATTCATGTTAGATAAAAAATGTCCAATGTTGAGGATGAATATTCAGATCATAGACCTCAAGATAACCTGTGATTGGCTGCTGAGTCACTGTTATGGAGGATCAGGCAACAAATATGCGTCACACTTCCAGCCACGCTGAGATAGTAGAAATTAATCTGATTATAATGAATTGAAGTATTTTTTTTCTCTTTTTTGCTCAACTCATATATTCTTATTGCTAATTTCTTCACCATCCCCCCAACCTATAGGAGACACTGAGCGCTTGGAGACAGTGTGGTTATCAGGCATCTGCCTGAACGAGAAGAACGAAGTAATGAGCAGCAAGTTGGACATAGACAACATGGCAGGCGTCTTCTACATGCTTCTGGTGGCTATGGGCCTCAGCTTGCTGGTCTTTGCCTGGGAACACCTGCTCTACTGGAAGCTACGACACTCCCTGCACAAGTCTGACAAACTTGACTTCCTGTTGGCCATCAGTAGGGTGAGATTTGCAGATTTCTTCGTTAACTGTCTTGCTTTTCAGTGAAACAGCTGAGTTGTTTATCAATCCCCTGTTGCTTTCATATAAGTGGAGTGAGATAACTGACACTTATTATTAAGTTATTAGACTGTTTAGCCGTCTAATTGGATTGGTTGTGTAACAGCTTGGCTGAGAGATCGAACGCCTGGGTGGTTGATAATTTGGTTTCTAAGTGCTGTTCGGCTTTTTTCTGTTTAATGTGCTGTTTTACATGAAGTGGCTCTTATGTGATGAGAAATTAATGCAAATGGAGAGTATTTGCATCTAATTACATAGTTTCATTGGAGGACTTTGTTTTGATAGTAAGTAAAATACACAGTGTTGTTATAAAGAATGAGAGTAAAGATAAAAACAGAAAAGAAGCTCCACTTTTGCTGTTTACTCATTTAACTTTGAGTGGAAATTTAGGCTAATTGAAATAACAAAATTGGTTTGTTTAGTGATGTAGTTAGGGAGGCAGACAGAACTGGCTCAAGTTACAGCCAGTGAAATGTCTCTGGACTCCAGCCTCTTCTACTGTGTAATTATACCATTGTGCCTAGATCTGGGTTTTATCAGATTAACGGCTAAATGACTATCTGATCATTAATCCTTATGGGGCGGCCCCAAGGACCAAATTAAATTTGGCTCTTTCAGGATCTCTCAGCCAATTGTAAGCAGAGAGAAGCCATGGGATTTGACTCTTTGTCCATGCAGTTGGAGACAGTGTGTTTTGAAAAGGGACATTTGGTTTGTGTCTATTAGGGCAATCCTCTCAGCTTAAACTGTTTGTTTTTTTTTGAGTCCCAGGAGAATGCATAATGGATAAGTGTGGAAGAATTGCCTCAGTGATGAAATGAGACATTAATGAAATCAAGTTTTTACTTTGCTGTCAGTGGGGGATTTTACCAGTCAAGAAGCGGGTCATTGCTTTGAGATTGATTGAAGTTGCTTCAGATAATTTCTGTCCAATTGTCCCCTCGGACTGTTTGGCTAATTAAAGGTTAATCAAAAATGTTAAATTTGTTTCTCCTTCTCTTTCTTAATCTCATTGATTTTTTCTATGTCTTTTTCCATCCATCAGGGTATTTACAGTTGCTTTAAAGGAGTGGAGGATCCTGGACGCTCACATGGCTTGGCCAAACCTGACCTTACCTCCAGTTATGCTCAAGCAAACATGCTTAAGATGCTTCGCACTGCCAAGGACCTGGTCTCCACAGCTAATGTTGAGTGCTCCCTGGACAATGCCACCAAGACCATAGAGCAGTTAAGTCGCCATGGTGGTAGCTTGCCTGTTCGAGTCCCACAAGTTACTACAGAGGCCGTGCCGGGAGGCTTTGCTTACATTTTGGAAAACCATTGTGCTCTTCCTCAGCGCTCCCTTACTCCACCTCTAACTGGTGTTACCACTCTGAAACAGCAGAGGGGTGTAACCAGGCCAACACCACTACGCTACACACTTCCAACTCGTTCTACATCATGTCTGTATGACAGACCACTTCCTGTATCCAGTCTGAGCAGCCCACACTTGGCTGTGGGAGAGCCGCTGCCTCATCAGCACCCACACCACTACCAAACCACCGGGAGGATCTATATAGATTCCCATTCTCATTCACCTTTCATACCATACACCGATCTCCAGCTTCCTGACATATATGCGTCTCATCCTGTCTCTTCATCCCAAAACCAGCATGTCCAAATGGGCTTCACTCAACGGAAAAGGAGGTCCAAGAGTTTTCAATGTGAGGATGGGGATGTAGAGAGGAGAAAACATGGGGAGCTGATAAAATGTGACAAAAGTCCCATCAGTCTGAGTGAGCTCAAAGCCAACCACCTCCAAGACAACCACATCCCCCCCGCACCTGTTGACAACATTTATTCAGGAGAAGGGATTTGTCCTCGGGTAGAAAACTACAGCTCTTGGCCCCCAGAGGACCTAATGCTGAGAGGGAGACGCAGGCACCGGCGCCCTTCTTTTCTCAAAGCAACTTGGGGAACGGAGCAAGTTCGTCAGATTGATGAATCCCAGTCTTCTCTGTCCAGCCAATCACCTTCAACCCTACCAGACCTGTTCCCATGCATTCTCACTCCAGCTACATCTGCCAAGACTTACAACCCTGCCCATCTTCGAAACAACCTGTGCCTCCCAAGGAGCCAGGCCTACCTCCACATTAGGGAGGACCAGAGAAAACCTAATGGACGTAAGGGCCAGAGGCTGCGCTACTCCAACTCCACCCACCTGCCTACATATGGAGAAGCAGTGCGACATGGAACAGGGATAGGGCGGGGTGTGATGCGAAGGGCCACCAGCTTGCTCAGCCGACAATACGCCCACTACCTGAACTCATACCCTGGACTTCCCCTCTATCATGGTCCACTGGACCTTCAGCACCATAGTCAGGCTTCCAACCCTGTTTGCCAGCTGTTGGCCTGTGGTGGTGGACAATGTGGGGGCCAGGGGCCTCTGCTATACCAGGACAGTATTTATGGGGCCTATGGTGTCTATCAGGGGTCTCAGACTGGATCAGAGGCCCAGGCAGGGCATGGAGCAGGGGGCCAGCCTATGGGAAGCCCCTGTGTACTTCGGCCCTGGCGTCGAGTGTCCAGTCTGGAATCTGAAGTTTAACTCAAAACCATAAAAGACCTTATTAATAAGAAACTGTGGAGGTACCGAAGACGAGACTCTTAAACATATCCACTGTGGAAGGCGTTTTTTTTTTTGGTTAGATATGATTAAAAGTATCCGTTAAATTTTGAATGTGACCTTGTGTGGTATAGACTATAATTTTGGGTCTTCAAACCTTCCCGACGCAAAGGACTAATACAGTGCAAGAAGACTGCACTCTCACCGATCTATCCTCAAGGAAGCTGGAATTGGTTGGTTTTAACTCACTTGCTGCTTTCCCATGAACATGTTTTCTGCACTTTAATGTGCACTAAGATTTATTACAGTTTGTGGTATTAACGCATGGTTATTCATGCTGTGTGTGTTGTTTATGTTACATTGTCAGTGGTTGGGATTCAGTCTTGGGTGTCGTCTAGTACTGTAGATGAACTGTTTACAGCTGGAGAGATTTAAAAAAAAAAAAAGGGGGGAGAAAATAGGTTGTTTCTTTAAGTACAGCCACCAAAAACAAGCAGCTACTGTAGCAGGATAATCTGAAGACAACTGCTATGCAGATGTGAAGAGTTTAACTCTGACACAAGGCATTCAACATTAAATCACTTTGACATCAGACACAGCAGGAGTAGGAGTTTTCTAGAGTGAAATAGTCAGTTTTGAGATACCCGTTAAAGAATTTTAGCGAAATTCGTAAAATATGTCTATGCTTCAGAGTTAAACCCCTCACATCTTCATTTAGAGGTAAGTGAGAGGAAGCATCTGCCTTGTGAAAGCAGTCCATATGAACACAATCTGCAAAATGATTGCAAGATTGGGACAGTATTGACCAGCACTAGGTGTCTTAAACCATGGACTCTTGGTCTCAATATGAGGCCAGAGTACAGCACAACACAGCACACAGGGCCTCACATCAAATAAATTCTGTATTCTACGTACTATATCGATATAGATGAATGTGTTATTTGAGGTTGGTTAGTGTCATATTCATGTATTCTACATATGATAGAAATTTATATTCACACTTTTTCTAAACACCTCTGGCACATTCTGAGTTTTTCATTTCAAAAATTATTATTGATTTATTGGATCATTTGCCATTACTATATTATCGATCTGTTGGCAGATGAAGATTTTTCATCACTTCCCTTTTTCCACTGTTTTATATTCCCCCATCATCCCTCTTTGTCCCCATCTTCTCTAACTGTTTAATTATCAAATTTAAATGAGGTAATTGAAAGCTATTCTAGTATCTCTATTACCAGGCTCCTTCACCCTGTAATTAATCACTTAGACCAATTAAAGAGCCTTTTTGGATGAGCACGCATGTGTGTTTTCTCTTTGTAGAGTATTCGCTTAATTTGAACATGTGTACTCTGAAGGGGTAAAAAAGGCATTTTGTTTTAAGGTTTGGTTAGATTAAGTTAAATCTCGATAACTGGTTCTGTTAGCGAAGTTTATTTAAACAAAAAATACTTAGAAACCAAACAAGCAGTTTCCTAACAAACTATCTCTGGTCCAGTTCAACAAATGCAGCAGGGACAATGCATACCTAAACCTACAAATAAAACATATTTATTTCTTAGATTTCAACCTTGACTGGTTCTTCTGTTGCTCATTACAGTTTGGTGCAGGTGACGGAAAATGAGGCTTAAATAACAGCTGAAAGATGTAGCCTAATTTAATTAGCATCTGTTATAACAAAAAATGATTAGTTAAGAAAAATTACAAATAGTGATTTAACAGGTTATACAGAAACAAAGCAGAAATCAATGATGAAATTATTATCAAGGATGAGTTCCCCTTGATAGCTTTTGGCAGTCATGCTAGCTGTCTCCTACAGTTTTCAGGCCTGGCGCTAAGCTAACGGCTGTGCTGTGTAATGTTTAGAAACATTGATGTTTTGATGTTTTAATTTTGATACTGTGCTCATTTAGGTTACTGCTATTTGTAAAAGTATTTCAATACACAAACAATGTTGTTTTACATTAATGTAACATTTACTTCTCAGTTAAGTAGGTCAACAAATGGACAACCTTAGTTTCAATTTATTTTGTTTTTAAAACGGGACAATGCATTTTAATAAACATAAAATGTAAATACGCAAGATTATAACAAAGCTAATTTCCATCTTTATTCCCTTGGCAGGTTAACGCAATACAACAATAAAACAAGAATAAAAACAGGAAATTAAAAGTGCACAACAAGAATGATTATATATATATATATATATATATATATACACAGC
>JBBBVU010000023.1:6505806-6517358 GCA_037177055.1 Atherinosoma microstoma | reverse complement strand
GACCTGAACCGGAATAAATAATTGATAAAGAAGAGATCCTCTCCTGTCTTTGTTCTCGGGCTTCCAATAAAAGAACCAATTCTAACACTTATAAAAAGGAAGCATATTCATAATCATTTTATTTAAAAATTTTAAGTTTCTTCTTTTTTTAAAGAAAAAACCACTGCTGGTTTCCATCCAACAGTTTTATAACATCAATAAGTCCCTGAAAAATAAATCTTTAATGCTGAATTCCATACTTGTGGCTTTTCTCTATTACTTGACTGTTTTCCACTGCAGACAGTATTCTGTTTGCCATAGTGAGATCTGCTGTTTATCATTACGATGCATTATGGAGCTGTAGCGACAGAGACGGGACACACAACTTCCCTGGGTTTGACCTGCTTTGAAAAATATTTGATATATTCTCAGAGGGGGTGTAACAGTTGCGTGTTATAGTACATTTTTGATCACTAAAATAGAACCAAATCTATACTTGTTCATTTCTAAAAGTGTCCATCAATTCATGCACATGGCTGTGTGTAAACAGACAGGATATTTGTGTCTCTCATTTTGTTTTACTTTTCATATGGATTTACAAATAACTTCTTTCTTATGAGAAAGCTGGCAAATGCGGGACTTCAGTACTAGTGAAGAGATATTTTTAGTCCATGTGAGGCTTCTTTCTGACCTATTGTTGGTCTGCAATGTTTTCACAGCACCGTTTCTGTTGGTTCAGCTCTCTTTGAACCTAAACTTTGTTGGTGCTGGTATTTATTGTGGTGCTGACAAGCATCAGATTGTAAAAGCATCCTAAAGTTCAGAAGCACTGTATCAAACACAGGCTCAAAAACACAAAGGAAGTAAAACTTCTTGCAGCAAAACTAAGGCTGCAGTTACGGGAAGTCTCTAACACACCATCTCGTCTTATAGATGATGTACTATACCGCTCAAAACTGTCACACATTCCTACCGAGTTGTCAACAATAAAACAGAATAGTACAATGAACAAATTACCAACTTCCAACTTTAAAACGTTGTGTTTCGGACTCATTTTGATGAGAAACCATACTTCACAGCTTTCTTTTCTGTCCCAACACATCCCTTTACAGCAGCATTTCACATTACTGCAGCAGTTACACTCTAGCAACTGGGTATCAATACATTGGCGGTTTTGACCGCGCACAGTGGTTGATTCAGCAGAGAAACCCATGAAGACATTATCTGAGGAAGTGAGGAAAAGAAAGAGAAAAAGGGACAGAACAAGAGTCAACATCAGACTAATTTTTACTTCCTCGAAAGAGCGCAATGTAGAGACGGTATGCAAGACAGTGCTGCATTAGCCTTTTTTTAAGGGGTGCCTCAGAGAGAGACCATGCCAAAGTTCAGTAGTGGGACTTTAAAAATCACTTAAGCAAAATAAATAAACAAAATAAAAATGGTTAAATGATGAGCCATTGTGTTTTAATTCCTGTTTATCAACAGAATTTATAGCATACAGCATTAACATTTAGCATGTTACATCTGCATATATCAATAAATAATAACGTCATGTGATATTTGTGACATTTCACATATTTACAATAAAATTATGACATTATAATAAGATATGGTCCAATTTTTTTTCCAATATGCCGATGAAATGCTTCCCTCATAAGCTTATATAATTACATTGGGAAACAACATCTTTTAATAAAGCAACATCAAACCAGAAAGGTGGGGGGGCATATGATATACCAAGAGTTGAGTCTATTTTGGTTTGTTCCCCTGAGGAAATCAGAGAGGATGCTGCAACTATTAAAAATTTGGAATGTTAATTTCAACCCAGTGGGCGCATTGGATGCAGCGACCCTCATCGGGACCACATACAAAGTCTGTGAGCATGTAAACTCATTCTGTCGCTTACTCGTGTGTATTGTTTGTAGAAAATGTTTTTAGGCGTGAGTCAATAAATAGCTGGGGGAATTTGTGTGATTGTTTTGTAAGTGAAATGAGCCCAGGTTTTTTTCCAGACTCACTGTCTCACTGGACTGCCACACAGCCCAAATGAATTCCTAAACATTTGAGGAACAGTTTTCGCTTCTGGGTTTGACATCAGTTTTCTGCAACACAATGACTGACACAGTTGTCAACATCTATAGCAACTACACAATCCATAGTTAAGAAATTCTGACCTCTTGTACGTAGATATATTCTCTGCTGCAGAAATAGTTGCTCCCTTCCATTTAGAGCAGCTTCTGTGTTGATTTTTCATATGAAACCTAAATGTGTCAAACAACTCTACAGAGATGATGGATCGGCCTCATATTCACTCCATTTCATTACCAGATATTATAGACAATGCCTTGGCACACATTAAGAAGATCCTTGTTTCACCCGTGGGACCAAAACATCCTTCAAATCTGTAGAAATTCAGTGTAGTCATAAGGCCTAAATCACCATGATTCTGATTGGATGCGATGTAACCAGAACGTGTGTGTACAGAGTTATATTGGAAAAATAGATAGAGATAAGCTGTCTTTAAGATAGAATTGTATCTTGATTATGACACTTTTTATGTGAAAATGTTCATTTTAAATGTTTTGACTGATTTCCTATTCTCCCAACAGGAAGCTGATGCTGTGCTTCTTATTTTATTTCCAGTTGCTGAAGCTGTATCGGAGATGAGAGCTATCAGTGCATAAGAGGTGATAAGAAAAGCTTGCGGAAGGTCATGTCTGACACTAAAGTGTGTGTGTGTGTGAGAGAGAGAGAGAGAGATATCACAGCTGAACAGAGCAGATAGGGAGGACAAGTTTGCAGTTTATTGGAGACGATAAGATGCATGTACCTTATCTGAGTCAGCACATACAAATCTTGACAACATACATGTGTAAGTGTGCTGTATGGGCTATATTTGTGCCTTTTTTGGTTGTGTCTGATTATTTTTAGAAACGTTTAAAAAAAAAAAACTTGATGCATCCACATTTCTGAATTTATCTGTTTTTTAAATGACTGTCAAGATACTCAAAATTCAACAAAGCTAACAAACAAAAATGTTTTTTACTGCATGTACAACTGATGATGATTTTCATAATGTGACAGAAAATGTCTCCATTTCTGGCACAAAATGATCGTATTCTAACCCAAACTATGGTACGTACTAAAAGAACGTGAACAATTTCATGTTAGAACAGTGCATTTAAGAATAAAGCTACTAGTCTGTGTGCATAAACTGCAATAATATAAGGAATATAGTGGCTCAGACATTTCAATGAAACAACTGCTTTACTTATTGTCACACTGGACCAATCCAACCCAGTCAACCCAGTCATTTGAATTTCTTTGCACACCCAACTCATTGACTGCATCTGGAAGATGCATCTTTGCAGGCAGACGTTTTCCATTGAATCTGAGTCCGACTGCAAAGGTTACGAGTGGACTGGAAAACTAGGATTTTTGGCTTGCAAAGTCAAACCTCCTCATAGGTTTGATGTCATAATTATATAAAACTCTGTCTTTTGTTTCAATGGCAATGGTAAACAAAGCCAATACAGCCCAGTTGCTAACCTTGCTAGCAGACATATTGCATGTTTTCACATAAGTGGCCCACCTGTTATATTAAGGAAGTGTGATTTTTACAGTTTGCACAGCTACATACACCAACACTCCAACAACATGTATCCTGATAGCAGTGGACCTGGAGTTAGTGTGGCAACTTTGAAAACGAGAGTTTTTCCATGTCAAGGACATCGCTGTTGCATTCGAGTGAGCTGTAAAGCCTGTACGCTGGAGGACAATGTACGACTAAAGCTGCATGCACTGAGGATCTCTGTGATTCTTGAGTAGAAAAAAACAACAACCCTATTTTAAAAAAATACCTGTACTTGGACAAAGAAAGGAAAGATGATGCGAGGGTGTTCAGCTTTTTGCAGTCTGGAATTTCACCACCAGGTGTCACTAAATCCTACATACTGGTCTTTTAATGTAACTAGGAAATGAAAACACTTACAAAAAAGATCAATTTTAGCCAACATAATGAGGACAGTGTCAAAAGGTCATTTAAATTCTTACAGTTTTAATTTTCCTTCTTTTTAAAGCTTCCTGTTCCAGGTAATTTTTCAAAGCAAAGATTTTATTTAAAAAAATTTTAAAAATCAGAAGTGAAAAGACGCAGGTCCCCAGTATTTTTCACTCATATCTGTTGTGCTTTTTCACAACAATTGCTGCAGTTTGTTACATTGGCTGTAATCTATTTGGCAGGTAGACAAAGCGGATTTGTCCTCTGTCACAAGCTGCAATCACATCTGGCTGACCTGGCTGAGATTAGGGTCATAAAAGTTCCCAGGAGCATTACAATGTCGCTGCAGACACTTCATTTACTGGCTATGTGTTTTCAGCTTAGACCGGCCTTAAACAGTGCATGGCTCTGTTTCTTTGTAGTCCAGTCAGGTGTGATGCAAACACGTGAGGAACGTCTCATTTTGTGGTCTTTTTATTCCCACAGTCGACACAGTTCAAACAGATTGTCAACACAATTGAGAAGTGAGCTCTGCTAAACTTCAGGAGACAGTCTGGATTGTTTTTTGTTGCAAGTCAGTGGAGAGGAAAATTTCTCACACTTCACCTACAGTCAAAAAAAGAAAAAGAAAAAGTCAATCAATGTTCATTTAAAAAACATAAAAGTGGTGTTTTTAACTAATTTGCATCAAAAAAATTACCATAAACTTCAGTTACAGTAAGCATTTCATTACTGGATTGAATTTGAGTTATTTTCTGCACCAGTTGACTCTAATCCCTCTCTCTCCAACTAATTCATATGCAAGCATACAGTGTTATTCAGTTTCTTTCGTGTCTTACTGTCTTCACCTGCACTCACCTGTTTCGTTTCTCATCTTTGTATATCTAAACCTATTTATTTCATGCAGGAAAGAGCATTGCACTTTCTGATCACTTCTAACCTGAGTCATCGGGCGCCGAGCCGGGGATGTGAAGCCCATCGTACTTGTAAGCGCTCGGGGAGAGAGCTCATCATCAGCCAGAGATCAAACCAGGCTCACTGGTTTGGATGTAATGAGAAGAGAGAAGAGAGAAAAGAAAGCAGGATAGGTAAGAAAAGGCAGTGTAAAGAAAATGAGAAGAGAGTATAAGGCAGAAAAAAAATGGAAAGAAGAGTGTAAGGAGAGGAGAACATGGGAAAGAACCAGAAGAAGAAGAGTAAGAGGACATGGTGATAGTTAAAGGTAAAAGAAAGAGGAAAAAGGGACAAAAGATGATATGAGAAAATGAAGGTAAGGAGCAAAAAAGGGGATAAGAAAGAAAAGGACGATGGGAATGAAATAAAAAGAGGAGTGAACAGGTAAGGAAAGAGAAGAAGAAAGGAGGAGTGGAGGCTGAGACAGCTGTACACACTTGATCAGTTTTCCCTGAAGCAGTGACAGGTGAACATGCACATGCCTCAGTGGAGAGCTGCACACTCCCCAGCCCTCTTTTTATTTTTTATCAGTCTGTGTCGGGGTTTAGACGAGCGCGACTGTCTGCACTGTCCAATCAGCCACGCTTCATTAATTTCTTTGTGTGCTTTTGAATTTGTTTATGCCCGAATTAGCACCGCCAGTGATCCTTGTGTGAAGCCTGCAGAGCATGAGCCCGGGCTTCATTCATCTTTACCTGCATGCTGTCACCGCCACGCTGCTGACTGCTAACCTGATACAGCAACACGGTGATAACGATGACTGAACAACAGCTTTGATAAAGAGAAGGAAGGAGTTAGAAGACAAATGGGTCAAATCAGAGACTAAAAGAGACAAATAAAAGAAAAGAAGGATTTTAGAAATAGTTGTCAAAGTAAACAGTTGATGCCTGACACATGTTTAAAAGCAAGGTTTTAGCAGGAACCGTCAGAAAAAAAATATCATATATTACTGTTGTCCTCTTTTTGAACCATACTAGGTCAAAATGGAAATCGATTACAATGCAGCAAGTGGTGCATCTCATGAACACAGAGCCCGGCTGTTCCTGTTTGTTTACTTACTTATTCATGCTGATTTCATTTCTGATGTGAATTAGCCTTGCTGCATTTAAATAAACCCTGATGTGTTCATCTGTTTCAAACACCTGCCCAGCAAGGGAGTAATTGCACCATGGTGCTTAATACTCTTTAATTCACTGTAATCACATTAGGCACCATCATTGTGTCTCCCTGGCTTTGAGGGGTACTTCCCTGTTTGCCTCATATAACTTTGTTTATTTCTTTGCAAAGCTTGATCTGAGAGTAAACGGTTTAATTCAAAACTCCGTCAATAGATGTTTTTTGTCTGTTTTTTTTTAATTGATAAGTTTTAAAAATGGGTAAGCACCAAGTATCAATTTCCAGGTAAGTGATTTATAATGTGCTTAATTGTACATCAACTTGTGCAGCTATGTACTTTAAAACAGCTTTACTAATTGATGTTTTTCCTTCGTTCAATTTTTGTAAGGATGGCTTGTTATCAGGGCTGAGTTGAGAAGCTTGGATCTCTTAAGGTATAGAGGCGCATTACACTTTGTGAAAATGTCAGGATCCAGCCGTGAGAAATCTCTGTTCACAGTTGGAAGCAAACTGTGCTCCAGATGTAAGCAGCTGTGTATTCAACAGTATCTAGAATGAAATACTTCTGATCTTTGTCACAGTGCTCTGATCTGATGAGTGGGGACCCTTCAGCAGTAGAGATCGGGCCTGACAGCAGAGTGACATAACCTGAAGTTTTCAATTCCAGGTACAGCTAAACTTCGGCCAGAGCATGATTTGTTTTTCCAACCGTGACTGGGGATTTCACCTATCCAGATGCTGACATTTAGATAAGAACTGTGACAACATTCCTCCCCTAAAGACAAAGCATCTGGTCTCTTCTGTTTCCAGACATCTACAGAGTGTTAAAAGTCCATAGCTTTTCTTTGCAAATAATGCCCAAATCTCCCTTATGTGTTTGGATGTGTACATATACCTTAGTATTAAAGCATCACTACATAAGTTTCTGATCTTAAAACTCTGTGCTTCTGACACGTTTCGATGGCACACTGATAGTCATTATACACTTTCCTGGAGTCATCATCATCCGGAGATGAATGTCATCAACAGGCTGAGAAACCTCACAACTATTTTTTCCATTCTGGAGCATCAAGTGACAGCTGCATTTTGCTTTCGGCAGCAACTGGATCTCAACGGACTGGTTCCTTTTGAACATGCACCGTGGCTGATTCAGAAAAGAATATACTGGATAAAGGATAAGGAAAAAGTCAACATCGGCTTTTACTGGCTGGAGAGAGCTCAAAGAAGTGATGCAAGACAGATGCCGAATTAGCCTTCGTTTGGAGGCGCCATTGTGCAACCTGCCATCCATCCGTCCATCTGTCCATCCATCCATCCATCCATCCGTCCATCCATCCATCCATCCATCCATCTGTCCATCCATCCATCCATCCATCCATCCATCCATCCATCCATCTTCTATCGCTTATCTGGGATCAGGTCCCTTTTAAACTCTTTGAATTAAATTGTTGTCACTTAGTGCTGGTTTTAAAACTCATTGATCCTTTGAGTCAACATTTGTTTTGGGGTTTGAAACATATTGATATACTTTCCAATCTAAGTGGCGTTGTGTATTATTTAATGTATTTTGATAACGCTGTTTGTGGAACATGTTGTGTTTGTGTGCAACATACTGTCTTTAAGCAGTTAAGCAAACAATTGAGTTGTGTTGTCAAGAAATTTACGTTGGACCACTATAGTTTCAACCCTTGCTTTGTGTGCGCCATGTCTTTTCAAGTTGGTGAAGACAAAAATATGTTAATTATCGTTAGTGTTTGTTTGGGAATGTGACTTGTGTTTTTACCTTTGTTTTGGCTCTATGACCCATGACTTTCATTGGGCGGTCGGACACACGACATCAAGCAACCGTTTTTTGCCTCGTACAAATGAAAATAGAAAATCTACCATAACATATAAACATGCTAAGCTCATAAGTTGATATAGAACACTATGGTTTTGTCTGGAGTTTTTCCTTCTGTTTTCAATTCCTTGAATTAGAAAAACATCCAGTGAAATGACACTGATATCAAATATCTCAAAGTTTTCGGAAACAGAATAAAAGCATGATGAGTTAAAAGGTTGAAGCAGAGAATAAAGTAATCTGCATGATAATGTCATTACTTTCCCACAAAATGTTTTAAATGACATACAAAACTCTTCAAGTACAGTTTTTTTCAACTGGCATATCATATTTTCAGATTTACCCATAGTCGAACTGTGTTGTAGTTGAACATGTTGAATAGCATGGCTCGTCATGCAGGAGCAGCAGTGTGTGTTTTCAAGGAAACAGAAGTAATGAACATCTCTGGCAGGTTTGTAACCGTCAGTGTGACTTCCCACTTAAATGTCTTCACGCTCTACATCCTTCCCCATCTCTTCCGCCCTGAAACCTCTCCAGTGAAAAAATGGGTCTCTGCAATAGCTAGAAAATGAAAGTCAAACTAAAGTCTCCCCATGGGAGGTTTCCCTTTGATATACAGTACCTGGACATTGTGTGTGTGGTTTCAGGGGTAATTTTGATCAGCTGACTGGGGACATCATATCTAATTTGGGAAAAAATTGGTGACCCCATTTGATTTTTCTTTGAATGCATTTAGCAGATGCAAAGAACTTTCCATCTTAATTGTTAGGCTGAGGGTAGTAATTGGGGTTAGGGTGAGGTTGACCCTGTGGGGACAAAATTGATGCCAGTGCCTTAAAAGTATGCTTCACCAAAACACATGGGTTTCTTCAGCCCACTTAAATGTTCATGATGAATTCTGTTTTATATGGGAAGTCTTTGTTCACATTTTGTTTTCAGTTGTTTGACCTACAGAAAAGAAACCTGACACCAATCATATTTTGAAGAAGGACCGTCATGTTATCAGATTTTCATGCACAATTATCATAGACAAAAGAAATCACAATAAGATTATGGTGATACTGATAGAAAACTGTAGAAAAATAACTGGTACTTCATTTCATCTTTAACTTTGTTTTTAACATTTTGTCCTTATGTAAATGTGGATACACATACGATCGGAGCCTTCTGTCTGACCCATGTGTTTTATAGTATTTTGGTACATTTTTAGAGAACTTGCGAATGCGTACCTCAAAGGTGCAAACAGAGCGGGACCATCGGAAATTGTGGGGGCAAGAACAATATAGCCTACATGCAAGCAGATGTGGCAGGACGTAGGAGGGCCCGGGCAGGGATTGAACCCACAACCTCCTAGGCCACATTTTGGCGCTGCAAGTAGGGTCCATGTATCATGGATTCCAAAATAGGTGGTTATGTGCGCAAAGCACAAGGACGTGCTTGTGGAAAGAGGGGGAGAGATGTGACAGTGTGGGTCCTGTCACTATGCCTCCGATTGATCATGTGCCCTGGCTACTTGGCCACAGGGATATCCCTTTGGCTGACTGTTCAGCGTGCATGACCCTCACCCAGGAGGTTGTGGGTTCAATCCCTGCCCGGGCCCTCATACATCCTGCCACACAGTGAAAGGAACAAAGAAGAAGCCACCATGTTTATGATGGCCATACAGACCACTCCCATCAATTCTACTGCCTCTTTTAATATCTCTTTCATTGAATGTGCATTGTCATGATCTCCCCCATTGCAGCCATGTTTGCTAGATTGCTACTGAAACTGATAGAGCTCAGAGGTAAACTCTGAACTCTGCATTGCCCTTTAGTGGATGTATTGCCTAACAACCATACCTACGTAAAGCACCCATGGAAGTATGGACAGTAACGTTTGACAGGGACATACCTGTATGTAAAGGGAGCATAAATAAGTCCAAAGACTTTAATATTTCAATGACAAACTTCTGCGACTTCCTCTCTGCACTCAGTTGAAAGTCGCCTGAGGGATGGATGGTAATGTGGTTTTTAGAGTTATATTTGGTTTATGCTTCCCCTTGCAAATGGTGTCACATGTTGAAATAAATGTTTTTGATTGATTGATGATAATAACTGGCATTTCATCTGCTTTGATCTTGTTTTAAGTGGTCTTTCACCTCCAGATTTTTGTAACCTGGCGTGTTGCACAAGTGGTACATTTGAAAAATAAGGAAGAGCTGCAGGGAGGAGATTGTGAGATGGCCACAAAACCTATAACAGTTAGCTCTCAGGTACTTTATTCCATCTTATATGGTAAGCAGCTCTGATGGTTATTGAGCGTAAATGGCCCCTGAATTACATTTGCGTGGCCACTCAATCGCAAAAGGTTAAATTCATAGCTTAAAAAAAAAGTCTAGTCATTTATCTGTCGCAGACAGTCTCAGACATTCATCTTAGACTTCAGGAAAGTGTGTGAACTTGTTAAAGAAAAGGGAGGGAGGGGCAAAATATGCCTAATTTGTGGATAATTCCCTGAATAGGAGATGATTTAGCTATGAAAATGATCTTATATTAGATAATAGCACATTTTCTACATCCTTCATTGTATCCATATAAGCCTCATTTTGTGATAGCTGATCTAACATTTTAAGCTATTTCTAACGAATATCCTTTGGTCTCTTTTAAAAATGCTTCTATCTCAGAGTGGTTTTTAATTTGTTCTTTGACGAGGCCATGAAAAGCGACCATTCAACAGCTCAGCTCACTCAAAATGGGAATAAACATATCTGCATAATTTCCTCTAAAAAATAATCAACCGTTTGAAACTATATGACCTTAAAACCCTTTGCTTTAAAAGTGCTGTCGTCTCCTCCGGCTGACTGACATAAAATATCTTCCACGTCCTTTTTCATGGAAAGCACTCAGCTAACGCCGGTGTATGCGCCCCAGATGAGCCATGTGTCAAACCAATCAGTGGGTCTGACAGTATCTCTTGAATCGTCGTCCTTCAAGTAGCCTTTCATCTGTCTTCCAGTGCACAATCTGAGATGTGAGAAGAAGGAAATTAATTTTTCACCTGCAGGAGATTTAGATCACACCGATGCCACAAGCGTGCTGTTATAAAGACACATTTACATGCATGCTTGAAAATACATGCGGCGCGTGCAAATTGTAACCTCATGTTCCTTTTCCTTTGCTTGGATCCACACTAATAAGAATCACACAACTTGTGTCATCCAAGTATACAGTGTGAATTATAGCCCCCCCCCCCCCCGAATACTGATGAATGAGCAGAGCAGGAATGGAGACATATGTTGTCCTTTTGTTTCCGCTTCTGTTCACCATTGTTCTTTTGTTTCGCTGGGAGGGAGACTGAAAAGCGAGATGTTAATAATAAGAGGCGCTGTCTGCTCGCTGAATCAAAGTTATGAAAACAAGCATAACTGCACAAACATAGTACTGGAGATGAGCGTGCACTTGGAACATTGATTCGTGCTTTACTGAACCTGTAAATCAAACTATAAGAGACTTATGTCAAAAAGCTGAGGAACTTTTAATGCAGCCCATCTTCTGGCATTGGAAAAAAAAAAAATTTCATTGAGTGGCCACAAATTACTTATGTGTGTGTTGGAAAAAATATAGTATTATGATATTTTAACCCCTGAAAGACTTTGTGAACTCTGAATGACTTCAGGACCAG